>CAIGRQ010219324.1:0-11506 GCA_903798375.1 Fraxinus sp. D2006-0159 | reverse complement strand
TTAAATCTATTTCATCACATGTCTTGTTAGATTTTCACTAAACTAGACCAACTAAAATAGAAACCACAATATACAACTTTAGTTGGTTGACAACGAAGTGTCAATACCCAACATGAATATTAATAGCACGTCATACTAAAAGTAGGCTCGGGAAAAAAAAATCGGAAAATCAACCAAACCAATCGAACTGAACCGACTTGGATTGGATTGGTTTGAAATAGCAATCAGATCGATTTGATTAATATTTAACTACTACTATGTTGGGTCAAGTTGGTTATGAATTAAGATTTCAAGCCAAAGGTTAACCAACCCAACACAACTCGCTTAATTAAATTTGGTACAGTACCTTTGGCTTGTTTGAAATTGTTCATATGTCGACAGAAGCATCAGGTTATGAAATTAATATTCTTAATTTATAGAACTTTTGATACCTGCAAGCAGTTCTTTGTTTCCAATTCCAACTTTGTCGATTCTTTTGAATTGTTATTCTGCTCCGTGTATTGCACTTTTAATATATATATAAACTTTACCACTATATGTCTAAATGTTATCTCGTTAACTTGCTTTCAACATTTGTTATGTATGGGTAAAGCGTCTATCAAAAGCTTAGCTTATGAATTGAACATGAACTTTGTGTGCTTCTTTCTGCTGAAATTTGATATTGTAACTTTGTTGGACCAAAAGTGCAAACCGACTACCGAACCGATTTGGTTTGGGTTGATTTGGTTTAAGAGTTGGAGTTGTTTGGTTTGAATTGAAACCCATAATGGTACTTTTTTTTTTTAACTAAAATGAATTCTTCTAAATGAAAAGTATAGAAAAGAAATTCAAAAGAGAAAAAAAATATTTAGTTTAAATATTATAATATAACAATTTTAAAATAGTATAGAGGGATACAATAAAAAATATATATTTATTTTTAGCCGATGAGGGAAATTTGTTATAAAAAAATAAACCTCAATGGAGGTTTTTGTATTATTCTCTTATATATACATAGTTTAAATATTGATAAATGCAAAAGTAGAAAAAAGATGTTAATTATAAATATACACTTCACAATTCAAATAAATTTTAGCTTAAAAACATAACATATGTTAATTTATTCAGATATTATACACCTTCAAAATTTATTTTTAAATGATGATTATATAATAGAATGCTATGTTAATGTGAAATGATTTTGAAATAAATCCTATCACTATATCTCTTTTGGTAATTTGATATTTAATTATTCTTATAAATAACTATTTTGTTAAATTAAATATTCCATAAACTTATGCATCAATGGATTGATGTGCCATGTTATTCTTGTTTAGTAAATCATCTCTCTCTCTCTCTCTCTCTCTCTCTCTCAACTAGAAATATGAGAGATTAATTTAAAATATTAAAAGTAAGGAGGTGTCTTTAGCATTTTCATAAAGTTCAAGATTTTTTCTCTAATTATATATATTGTTTAGTTTTCTTCAATTTTGAGGCAAGCATATTAATGACTAATGATGTATGAAGTTTTTGAATTGACATGATTATGATCTTAAAATCAGATTTTTATTGAAAATGATGAAATGTGTTGTTGAAAAGTTGTGTAACCCATAAAATATGTTTTTAAAATTAATTGTTGATTTTGATTTAAATTAAAATTAAAATTTTAATAGGTACCAAACATGAGCTATATATTAAGTTATGATGCACACAATACATAATTATAACATGTTTGGGAAAGATACCAAATGTGGCCTTTTTTTCATAAATAGTCATTATATATATATATATATATATTAAAAAGTATAATTTACGTGCTATTGATTAACAAGGTTTAACAAGTAACATTTTTCATTACAAAAAATATGAGAATTTACTCTACACACACACACACACTACATTTTACATGCGGCGTTTTAGAAATTATGATTTACTATGAACTGTTATTTTGAAAATGTTTATTTAAGCCCCCGTTTGACCCACATTATTTTTTTCATTCTCATTTTTCTACTTATTTTCAATCACATATTCTTCAATAAAATAATATTTTTCATCACATCAATAACTTTTTTTTTTCAACCACATATTTCTAATTACATCACTTCAAAAAAATGTATTCTCTCATTTTAATATATATATCAAACACACACTAATACTTTTAAATTTAAATACTGCCTTTTAGAAAATAATATTTACTTATAATTGACAAATCAGGATATTCTTAACTTCTCAGTTCTACCAACTCTTGTCAGAAAAGATACTCCTGTCTCAGCAAGCACAACCACCCACTATTTACAATAACATACTATTATTCTGCACAAAGACATAAATTCTTCTGGTCAGAATAATAATAAATAACATTCTGGTATTCAAACCAAAAAAAAATAAAAATTCCTCTTTAGCCTATCCATGCCATGAGTGGGAATCGGATACTCATAAATTTAATTCTCAAAAATTTATCACTTAGTTCAAGAACTTATCGATTCAAATGTTTTCTCTATAGGAAGAAACTAGATCAATTAAAAGGAATTTGAATGTACAAATTTCTCTCTAGATCTATCTCAACCTCAAGAATTTATTGTAGGGACGTTAAAATATGCTGAAGGGTCATATCGAGTCTAGTGTGATGCAGAAGCCACCTCAAAATACGACCAGATTCACATCCTTATGTACTCATATAGAACATAAATAGCACAGCCATTTACCAAGTCAATCATTCGTTTTCCTACTTTTATATATAAGCTACTTGATCAAAGAAAGCAATTACCAATTTTGAACTTGAGAAAGTACCTTCTTCATCTCCTTCATCAAAATGGATACTGCTCAATGGCCTCAGGTATAGAGATAATCCCCTTTTTTTTTTCAAGTTGTATTGTTTTTGCTTCTTTTCCAAATGTGTTGTACTTTACTTTCTCTTTGGCTTATGTTATAAAGGAGTGAAAAAAGAAAAAAATTGTCATAATTTGCTGCTGATGATACTTAAAAAGTGTAAAGCAACTAACTTTATTTGTTTGTTTCTTTCATGTCTGTATCTTCTTTAGTTCTTGGTGCTTATTTTCTGTTAATTTGATCTTGAAGCTTGAATAATTATACATACACAGTCAAGTAAGGTAGATTCAACACTTCTAGACAATACAGTCTAGTCTTGTGTAATATTGCGTATCAAACATATTGCGTATAAGATAATTTGAGGCTTTTTAATTTGTTTGTCTTCTTGAACTTTTAGGATATACTGGTGAAACCAATGGAAGAGATAGTGACAAGTACATGCCCTAAACCTTCATTAGAAAGGAAGAGGCCACAGAAAGATCAAGCCTTGAACTGTCCAAGATGCAACTCAACAAACACAAAATTCTGTTACTACAATAATTACAGCCTCTCTCAACCAAGGTATTTTTGCAAGACATGCAGAAGATATTGGACTGAAGGTGGATCTCTCAGAAACATTCCAGTTGGAGGGAGTTCAAGAAAGAACAAAAGATCGTCATCCTCATCCTCTTCGTCATCGTCAAAAAAGATTTCTGATGGAGATCCTGCTAGATTTTCTGATTTGACTATCACCCAGTCACAAAACCCTAAAACCGAGGAACCCCAAGGAAATCTCAACTTGGGATTTTCAATCCCTCCTCATGGTTTCGAAACTTGTGCAAATATTGTCAACAAAGACAATAGTATCCCTTCTTCATCTTCCCTGACTTCGTCGAACCTTTCAGCTTTGGAGCTCTTGACAGGAATTTCATCGAGAGGCTTGAATTCCTTCTTGCCTATGTCAATTACTGATCCAATCACAGTTTACCCATCAGGGTTCCCTTTGCCTGAATTCAGACCCTCTTTGGACTTCTCTTCGGATGGACTTGGAAGTAATTATGGAAGTTTCCAGGGGGAGGAAGAAACAAGTGGGAAGCTTCTTTTTCCATTTGAAGATTTGAAGAGTAAGACAACTGATGATGTTGAGCAAGATAGAGATCAAAATGGAGATTCAACAGAATATTGGAATGGAGTAATAGGTGGAGGTCCAGGAGGATCATGGTAAAGATGTTACAAAATAATCCAGGAACTGTATTTTATTTTCATTTAATTCTTTTTTATGGAGTATTAGTGTTTCATGGTGGAGTGCAGTGACTTGTTTGGTTATCTTCAAAAACTAACCTATAGGTGCAAGGGTTTCTTAATTTCAACACATTTTGATTAATTTAAACTGGATTATATATATCATTACTCTTTGATTGGCGAGAGTTTGTACCTTGTCTAGGGTTGCTGGGTTTGCTTGATTTTATGGTGAACTCGGATATTATGTAGTGAACATAGCAGAAGAGAGAGAAAATCAGCCCCGATTTTTCGAGGGCAAGTGGACAACGAGCAAGCACAAATTACATAACTCGTTAAATTGTCTTGAGTTTACTTATACTACAAACTTATCCATCGATCAAGAATTGATCCATAAGAAAATATTATGTATTACATACAAATGGGGATAGGACCGGAGATGATCTAGTTTTGATTTTCATGATATATACACATCAATTTTACATTAAATTGTTCCACGTCCAACGGCTTGAGAAGATAAAGTTTTACGTGACGACTTCTGTATCCAAACAGTTGAAGACCTATTCAACCACATTTGTTACTTTTAACATGAGCCTCTAGCTTTTTTCCCATTAAGGTGATTATTATTTCCTTCATGCCATGTTACCTTTTCCTTTTCAATTTCACAATCACTCCATTTGATTATCATGTTACATTCCCACCCCCACCCCCCCACCCCTCTCCCTCCCCCCACACACGCAGTCCAGGTAGATCTAGTAGAAATGATTTTTCACCCATTGTGGGTATGATAAAATATGTCCCTACTGATGTGGCAACCAGTCAAGTTGAATCGTAAAAATTGTAGGTCCACACATAAACAAAATAACTCATATTCACTATGAGTATGTGATCATTTCTGGTAGATCTCAGGATTTGTTTATGCATTATATTTGTGATTCTTTGCTGTAAATTAACCATGTCATATTTGATGATAGGATTATATAAGTTTAAAAAAGGGAAAAAAATCTTATTTATTATATTATTCAGTATAATGTATCGTAGGTGTATAAGCATAACAAGGGTCAATATCTCATGGAGGCCTATTTTGGTGTCGAATTTAGCAGTTTCAGTTTTTCTTCAATTATTCTTTCTTCATGTGCGCACAACGTATCAGCACTTTAACATGGTGTGCCCAATCAAGGGCCAGGGCAACATAAATTGTAGCAGCACCCGTCGACCTCCATATCAGTGATCTCATTTGGAGGTCAATTTAGCGATTTCAGTTTTTTCTTCAATTATCTTTTTCTCCTCCTGTGGTGATTGACATAAACGGAAGCTAGAAAACAAAAGAATCGATGAATTATTTCTCTTGAACTCCCAAGTATGGGTTATGAAAGTTTCAAAGTTACAACCAAATATACTTTAATTGTTAATTTCAAAGTTTCAACGCACAGACTTGAGTGCGTTGAACTAGGTCAAGATTTCACGAGTTTCGTGAGCATAAAGCATGTTCATTCGTACCTCTATGGCAGAAGTAGAAAGTGGTTCTGCAACTTAACGACCACTAAATAGTAAACATTACACGACAATGCAACTGCTCTCCATGTGCAGTGATTTCTTTACAGCTAATCAATACTAAATTCGTCATCCACCATTTTCTCTACTCAAAATCTGGAGTTTACCCATCAAAGAAAAAAAGTACAAATACTGTGTACCGAGTGATGCTACACGTACCAAAATGTTTGATAGAAGAACAATGCGGAGGGGTGGGGGGTGGTTAGAAGGTGTCAATAAAAGTGTCATATTTTTTAAAGCCAAATGGTTTAATTCTTGAAAAATTCTAAGAGTATAGAAAAAAAATAAAGAATTTCAACAGAAATTTAAATTTTATCTTACGTGGGGGTGGGCCCCATGTGATTAAAAAATTGACAAAACTTCCCCATCCCCCACCCCCTATAATCTGGTCGGTTAGTACATAAATCTCTGTACTTGTAGCAACCCTCTTAATTCTTGATAGAATTCTTACAGACGGACACTCAACCCTTTTCATTGGTTTTTGGCAAAGTCAACAAAAAAATAGGACACCATACAGGTGTTGTTGCAGCACCTGTAAGGGGGCGTACATATTTCCCAGGGAAAAATTCAGTGTGCCTTGCATATGCCTTGTGCTATTTTCATTCATTGAGGGGAAAAACAAAATTATGCTATGTTTGGTTCGGATTAAAATTTGATCTTAATATAAGTCAAAATCAAATAATCAATATTAACAAGATTTTTCATGGGTCCCACAACTTTTCAACCACACATTTCAAAAACTTTCATGACAATCTACTAAAAAATCTAATTTTAATTTACACCAAACATTCTTAATGTGCATTCATTGGGCACTTCCCAAGAAATCATGATCATGACAACCCCGTACAAACGCGAGCTTTACTTTTTTTATTTTTAAATGTTAAAATTTGAGACAGTTGCACCAACGTAGTTTTCAAGACACAAAGGTTCATCGAGAAAAGCCTCTTGTACAGAAGACAGAAGCCATACAGAAATTTAAAATTCATTGATTTTGGGGGTGGTGCAGTCAAAGCAACTAAAATAAGAGGGAAAATTGATTGGAAGCTACTAAAAAAGGGAAAATTTACTGGAAGCTACATCCATCGCCTCTCAGAAATTTAACAATTTCTCTACATTAAACCAGTTGAATCCCTTGTCGCCGATCTGAAGTCATTGGCAGCTTCTTGTACATTTTTCCTGCCTATCTCCCCGAATCCGAAGTCGATACTGCAGGTGAAGCTGAAAACTCACCCGCGACAAAGATGGTGATGCCCAACTCCGCTGACGACGAAATCAACACTTCACTAACTCCAGGAAACCCATGTGAGCCACACTGATGTTGTTGTGATTATAATGTTGATTTTTTTTTTCGTGATTTTGTTCATTTTTACTATGAAAATCTTGTCTTTCCTTCAACTTCGTATGGAACTCTACAAACAGTAAAAAAATAGTGATAATTTTATACTAATCACTTACATCCTCGAGACTTGTAAATGGGTTCCTTGAAAAGTGTTGAGCTCCAATAATTTTATACTAATCACTTACATCCTCAAGACTTGTAAATGGCTTCCTTGAAAAGGGTTGGTGAAATTATAGTTATTATCTTTAGTAGGCGAGCTCTAATTTCATGATGATAATTTATCTTCAAACTCAATGAATAATTTTTTTGTTGTTTTGTTGCCTTATTTGTTCATATTGTAATTTGTTTGTGCACTTGGACATACGAAGTTGTTGATTACGTGTGAAGAATGTTAAAGTGGTGAGATTACAGTTTGAATTACTTATTCAACTGTAATTGGTTTGCTGAACTAGCTTCTGTATTGTGTTGCAGTACAAAGTTCTATGGCAAACGTATGTGAAGAATTTGTGGTGGAGAGAAATGATGACGAAAATGTTGCCGACAATATGATATCAGTGTCGAAGGCAACGTTAGGAGAAGATGGTCCAATGGTGCCTGAGGTGCCGGAGGTGTGTATGATGTTCAAGGATGAAAAAGAATTGTGGGACATCTATAAAGGATATGTATACAATATAGGTTTTCCAGTTAGGAAAAAGAATTCGAAAAAGGGAGACAATGAGAAAATTAAATATGTGACTATCACATGTAGCCGCGAAGGTCGAAGAAGCACCGGTATAAGTGGTTCTTTGAAGCCCTAACTAACAATACAAACAAGTTGTAAAGTTAGGATCACTGCATCTTCAAATATTTTTGGAATCTAGAGAATCAACGCAGTCTATCTCGACCACAATCATAAAACAAGTCCTTCCAGTCGAAGTTGTATCATTGTAATCGAGAATTAAGTTCACAAGTGAAACGAAAGCTTGAAGTGAATGATATGATCGGAATTCCCTTACACAAAAGTTTCAACTCTGCAGTAGTTGAAGCTGGTGGATATGAAAACATGACTTGCGTGGAAAAGGATTGTCGAAATTATATTGAATGTGTGAGACGATTAAGATTTGGGGAAAGAGATGCAGCAGCGATACAATCCTATTTTTCCAAGATGCAAGCTCAATGCTCGGGATTATACTTCAATATGCATTTAGACGATGAGTCGAGGCTGAAGAATGTATTTTAGGCAGATAATAGGTCTATGCAAGCGTACAGGAGTTCGGCGACGTTGTCACATTTGATACCAATTATCTAACTAATAAGTATGATATGTCTTTCGCCTCTTTTGTTGGCATTAATCATTACGGACAATCAACACTTCTCGGTTGTGGTTTGTCGTCCAATAAGGACATCGATACTTTTGTGTGGCTATTTAGGACATGGCTTCAGTGCATGTATGGAAAAGCTCTCCATGAAATCATTATCGATTAATATAAGGCTATGCAAAATGCAGTTCAGATTATGTTTCCTAATACAAAACATTGGTGGTGTTTGTGGCATATCTGAAGAAGTTGCCAGAAAAGTTTGGATATCACGTTGATAAGGTTTCCATTTTTTCGACTATACATGAGTTGGTGAATGAATCGCAGTTCGTAGAAAAATTTGAAGATGGTTGAAGGGCCATGATTGACACATATGGGTTGCATAGTAATGATTGGTTGTCACGACTGTTTGATAATAGAGGTCATTGGGTTCCTTGCTATTTGAAAACAACATTTTGAACAGGGATATCAACAACTCAGTGAAGTGAGAGTATCAATGCGTTCTTTGATGGGTATGTTCATTCAAAGACCTCGTTAAAGCAATTTTTCGAATAGCATGAACGGGAATTGAGAAATAAGATTGAGAAGGAGTCTAAAGCCGACTTCAAGTCGTACTCATAAATGATATTGTGTACAACAATGTTCGAAATGGAGAAACAATATCAAAAATGTTACACCATTTCCAAGTTCAGGGAAGTTCAAGTCGAGCTCACAGGAAAGGTTTATTGTGATATCATATCTACTACGGAGGGAACTTCAGGGATGATGTACGAACTACGTGAGATTGTTATATATAATGACCGACGGAAGATTAAAAAGTTTTTCGTCTCATTCCAGAGAGACAATTGTGAAATTGCTTGCAGTTGCCACTTGTTTGAATTTCGAGGAATTGTGTGTCGGCATGCTATTGTAGTCTTGATCCGTAATGACGTCACGTCACTACCAGAGAGGTGCATACTATAAAGGTGGAGGAGAGATGTTTATAGAGCACACACCAGGGTCGCAGTGAACTACGATGGGTTGGTTAGTACTTCTGAACAGTTGAGATAGGACGATATATGTCAGGCTTTTGCCAAGATTGCAAACCCGGCGATTGATAATGAAGTGTGCTACCATTCGATCAAGGAGTGGATAACTAATCAAAATAAAGAGTTGATTACAATGAAGTCATGTAGTGGAAGTAATGTTGTTTTACAAGGCACTACTCAATTAGCCTCGCAAGGTAATCAATCTCAAAACAATGCCAAGGGAGCGTAAGAGATCCTCTATCAATGAGACGAAAGGGTGTGCCTAAGAAGCTTCGAAGAAAAAGCCCCTTGGAGTCCTCCTTGAAGAGAACAAAGATTCGTTTGTCACGTTATATTTCCACTTAAACAATATTCCTTTACAATAACTATTTAACATGTATGTACATACAGGCTACATCGAATGCAACTAAAGGATCTAGGAGAACAACGCCCAACCAGATGAATACACCGCCTATTGCACCGTCGTCCAAGCATCTCAACAACATTCTATACAGACATCGATTTCGTATTCGCAACTATTGTTGGTCAGTATATTTAGATTATTATGATTATTTTCCTTTTCCATTATCTTCCGAGGGCTCTTTGCCTTTGCAGAATGTCACATTCAACGAAATCTCGAGGTTTCTTTTCTTCGCTATACGAGCTAGACTATCGAAACATGCTTGGCAGCTCGTGGACTTCCTCATTCACAGTCGGATTCTTTGCTTCCTTAATGGTATTCGACTTACCGTCTGCTTCTTCATTTTTCACCCACTCGAAAAAAATGCACTCATTACTGCAAGTTTTGAATAGTCGGCCTCTGTTGTTGCCTTCATTTTTAACCTCAAAGCATTTCTAGATTCCATCTACACACCATGAACAATGACATTTTCTATTGCATTCTCCGAAGAAATGCTCAATGCTTCTATAGCTGTGACATATACCGTAATTTTTGCCTTTCATCCCTACATGGGAAACAAGCAAATCCGTCCAAGTTAGTATACATACTGAGCCCTAACACAATGAGCAGGCATTGCAAGTTCATGTACAAATCAGTGGCAATGGCTGAAGGTAAGTTCAGTGCTTCTAACAAGTTACCACCAACACGTTAAACCAAACTATGTGATAATTCACCTAATTCAAATTCCAATTCTAATTCGCAGTTCACTCCTACATTTGGAATAGGAAAAAATAACATAAAGGGCCACCAAAATATAAACTACAACCATCTCAAGAATTCTCAAGAAGCTCGTATATATCCCATAATTCCATTTCTTGAATAAAATATTAATAATTTGTTAAAAACCCCAAAAATCTTGCATCTTCAAAACATGTATCGTGGGGTGTGGGAAACCCTATAAATAATTTGTTAAAAACCTACAAATCTTACCTTGTTGAAATGCTATAGAATCGATAATAACGGCAAGTCTGAAGACATCGACAACTGCAGGAGATGGTGACAGCGAAATCGGCAGGAATAACGAGCTTCTGCAATCTGTAATATTACAAGGAAAAAGAAATTGGATTCTTTGTTGCTTAGCGGTCGACGACAGCCGGATATGGTGCGAGAACAAAGTCAATTTCTCAGTTAGTGATTTAAACGAGTTCAATCACTGGGGGGAAGTCGCAATTTAGAGAGAAGTAACGATTTCACGTGTTCTATATAGTGACAAGAAGGTGGGTGTGGGGAAGAGGAGAAAAGTTGTTTGTTTTCAACATAAAATTGAAGCATTTTCTCTCTCTCTCTTTTTTTTAAATGCAAGTGCCTGACAGCTCACCTAGACAGCTCATATGGAATTCTTCTGCCAAGTATCTTCTGTACACAGCGAGGTCGAGATTCATCTATAATTTTGCACAAAGGTCGTTTACTCTAAAGCAGACTTCTCCCAAGCTTTCAAAGGAACTTCATCCAAAAAGTCTACAAAGATCATGTGTCTTGCCCACCACACCATGGTCTTCACTGTCAAATAAAAACTTCTCATACGTGCAACTTACAAAAATACCCCTAAAAGTAATGATCTTTTGAAAAATCATATAAAAAGTATTTTTAAACTAAAAAATACTGTGTAAAAAATGTTTCACTAAAAAAAAAAAAAGTAACACACGTCGCTTATTAAATAGTGATATTTGTTGTAAAAAAAAGTGACAAACTCAAAAAATGTAACAAACAATAAAAAAAAAGTGACAAAAAATGAAAATAAAAGTGACACTAAAAAATGATAGAAATCCAAAAAAAGTGATAAATACTAAAAAAAAAAAAAAAAAAGGGACAAAAAAAAAAAAAA
>CAIGRQ010219315.1:0-15127 GCA_903798375.1 Fraxinus sp. D2006-0159 | reverse complement strand
GGGGGGGGGGGGGGGGGGGGGGGGGGGGGGGGGGGGGGGGGGGGGGGGGGGGGGGGGGGGGGGGGGGGGGGGGGGGGGGGGGGGGGGGGGGGGGGGGAGATGGCTTAGTGCAGTTTGGGGGTGAGGGGGGGTGCAGGAAGGGACGAATTTGGGAGAGAGGCTCGGACTGGTTGGGAGTATGGGGTGAGGAAGAAGATGATGGTGGAGGAAAAAAAGAGTATTTGAGATTCTAAAAAATATGAAGTAATTTTTATGGCATTTGTAAATGTGTGGTCTTCTTTTAAATTATGCCTTTCATGTAGGCCTTTTAAAGTAAATTCCTCAAATATATTTTTCAACTGCTTACAATTTTTGCATATATTTGGTTTTCGTTCATGAATTTTTTCGATACTTGAGAGGTATAATTTATTCCTTTTCGCGAGGAAACTTTTGCCTCATATGTAGCACAGATGCATTAAGCCCTTGTTTGAGCCCCATTTTTCACAAAAAGAAAAGGGTTTTGTAATAGTATTTTTTGGACAATGTATGATTAAAAATTAGGAAAAGTTTTGAGTTTACGTACAAATTATTTTATTTTAAAATGTGTAGTTGAAAATGAGTTTTTAAATAATGGGGCTCAAATAGGAGCTAAAAATTTGAATCGGTAAAAGAGATCTTATCATCAAACCATTTCCAGAATGGTGATGTCTTGAAGTTTTAAATTTTTGCAGTTTACTGACTATAAATCAATGCAAATTTTTTCATGCTCCAACTCCATTCATAAATTAAAATAAAACTTTACTGTATTCTGCGTGAACAATTAATTGCTCCAAATTAATAATTATACTGGAATCTGTAAAATGCTTTATTTCATGCTCCATTACAAAAACTCTCTATTTATAAAGAAAATTGACAAATAATAACAAATTGAATAAAAAAAGCAGAAAACACTGTGTCCGAAATTCAAATAGTTATTTTATTATTTTGACCTATTTCCACTGAATCTCACGTGCCAAACACGTGCATAAAACATAAGGATTTTGGAAGGTAAAGAATCTATTTCAACATAATTTTGAACGAGTAAAACTTGATCTATCGTTTAATTATTTGTTGAAATATTACCTTTTTGAGTATTAAAGCATGGAAACGACTAAACCATTTTACTTAATGTAGTAGAACTTTCTTACTTTTCTGCTGGTTAACTAATTACAAAAATGAATTAGAACTTGATATGTTTTTTATATAATTTTATTCTGTAATGGTCATATATTGTAGTTGTCATTTACATACTATATCAAGCTTTTATTCAACCTATATTTGCACAAAAAGTTGTGTTGATTTATTTCTGTACATTTATGTTGATGTATCATGATGTACTGATTCATAAATTTTTTGAAAACTGACGTATTGTTATATTTATGTTGCATTATAGTCACTGCATGTATTCATATTCATATTTCCTATTTTCTGTTTCCTAAGGAGACATTGAGGTTTTTGGTGGATTTTCTCTCTTCCTAATTTTTAATTCACTTTCTCCCTATTTTGCAAGTTTTCTAGGCACCAATCTAACATTGGGCTAGAACACCAGGTATCCGAGGATCTTTTATCCTTTGTTCAACTATTTAGAATGAAGTTTTACCTATGATCTCTAATATTTATCAGAAGTAGCAATTGCGGTATAATTTTTTTTTTTTGGCATACCTACTCTCCTTATGTGGATGTACTGTTACCAAAAGGACTTCAACCCATCAACAAAGCATAGGATGGCTCTCAATCATACATAGCAAAAGAATTTAATAATTGAACTCTATAATGTTATATAACTGTTGAATCACTTATATTTCAGGTATCAAACCTTTAGAAGATCAGATTTATGCTGAGATGAGAGGACGGCTTAAAGAAGATGATACAACTGTTCCAATCCGGAGAGGACCTTACTACTATTACAAAAGGACTTTGGAGGGTAAAGAATATGTCCAGCATTGTCGTCGTCTTGCTTCTAATATTGGTGGTCCGCCTTCTGTACATGACACCATGCCAACTGGATCTGATGCATCCCCGGAGCAGGTCATCCTGGATGAGAACATCAAAGCTCAAGAACATGCATTTTACATCATTGGCGCTTTTAAAGTAAGAGCACGCCTCTCTGGCTCTTTCTTTCTTTTGAACTAGCATTTTTGCAGTGTTATGTCCACTGATTTATAAGAGAGGATAGAAATCATAAAAGAAAAGAAAATGACAGAGGTATAAAGAAACAAATCAGTTAGTTGAAATTATTTTATAACGTTGAAGATGGGAAAGAAGAAATAACTTTTAGCACAATTAATATCTTTAAAGTTCTATAAAATAAAATCTTGTTTTGTTCTAAGATCAACTGTCAAGTTGATTGTTACTAGTAGCTAGAGGGAGAATCTGATCATTGTATATTTGGTTATCAACCCTGAGACTGAATGCAAACTTTCATTTTCATATTTTGTTTTCCAACTCCTTTTCCCCTCCCTGCCCCCAACAGAAGGAACGAAAAAGAAGAGAAGAATTAAAACCACACCTCACCAGCTCATATCCATCTCCCAGCCGACCAACTCAACTGCCACCATTGCCTAAGAAATACTCCACCACCAACACCCAACAGTAAAATCAGTAACTCATCACCATACTTCAATCAAACCCATGGAAAAGAACTAATTGTTCCATCGTCAGAAAAAACCCTCACACACTGTCCACCACTACCAACCATCTTCCCCATCCCATCAGAATACAATTTAAATCGTTTCTCTTCTTTTAATAATGGAGGTTCTATGATTGAGGGTGTGTTATTCAATAACTGTGTGGAATGTGTAGTGAGAATGTCTCTTTTTGTAAATCTGTGACTTTATTTTCTGTTTGTTTAATCTATGATTTTATGGGTCTGTATGGTTGGGTCATGGTTGTGGTGGAGGCTGGGTGGAAGTAGGTCGGTGGTTGTTGAGGCATTTGTTACAGGTTGGATGCAGGAGCCGTCAGGTAGTAAGAGATGGATAATACTGCAGGTTGCTGGAGGCACATTTTTAATGTTCTATTTTTTTCACTAAATTTGTGTCGTAGAGAGTTTTCTTCATGTGTGTGACTGTTCCTCTCTCTCTGTTACTTCATCTCTCTCTCTCTCTCTTTTTTTTTTTTCCAGGTCAGTCTGAATAATAAACTTGTTGCATATGCCGAAGACACTAAAGGAGATGAAATTTTTACTGTTCATGTCATTGATATAGAGTCCCGAACACCAGTTGGGATGCCTCTGGTTGGAGTTACATCAGATCTAGAATGGGCAGGTGACGAGGCTCTAGTTTACACCACTAGGGATGAGATCCTCCGGCCGGACAAGGTATGGAGTATGAACTTGGTCATATTCTTGAGAAGAGTTTCCTACTTAGTGGCTCACAAAATGTTCTCTTCTTTCTTTGGTCATTAGTAATTATGGTTTCAAATGTGAAATAGTATTGGATGTATCAATACTTAGTGCAGTGACAAACTTCAGCTCCAACTACACAAACTAAACAAAGTAATGAACCTATTCCAACTTCAGCTGCACTGGAAGGACCATCAGGTCCATCACGACTCATATGTTCCTGTTGTCCTTGGTTCTATTTATTCTTAATTTTTTATTATCTCTGTTGAAAATCTAGATTCGAATTGTATTTATACATAAGATAAGAATGAGATTTATGAATTTGCAGTGTGCTTTTGGAGCCAGTGGGTGGGTAGGTGAAGGGTTATCAGACCATTGAGTGGTAGGCTATGGTTGCAAGCCAACCAACTCTAGTTACCACTTGCATTTGATGATAGTCTTTATCATCCATTTAGGCGAAGAATGCATGCAGAAAGACTTAGAAATGATATCAGCGTATCTACTTTCTTCCTGATCTTGCTTCTTAATTGTCCTGTTGCATGGAAACATAGGAAGTAATTCATTTATTTGCATTACACATAAAAGAAAGTAATCTGACCATTTCCATTGTTTGTTATCATCTGAACCATATTTTTATTTTTCCATTGCCTTCGGCAGGTTTGGTTACATAAGCTTGGAACAGAACAAGCGCTAGATTCTTGTCTTTATCATGAAAAGGATGAAACATTCTCTCTAGATCTCGTGGCTTCTGAGAGCAAGAAGTTTCTGTTTGTTGCATCTGAGAGTAAAATCACAAGATTTGTCTTTTATCTTGATGTTTTGAAGCCTGGAAATGGACTAAATGTTTTGACACCACGATTAGATGGCATTGATACGTCAGCAAGTCATCGTGGGAATCATTTCTTCATTAAGAGGAGGAGTGATGAATGTTTTAATTCTGAACTACTTGCTTGCCCACTGGATAATACATCGGATACCAGAGTTATACTTCCCCACCGGCCAAGGTAACAGACTAGATAACAACAATATTTAGTTTAATAGTTTGAAGGTGTAAGCCTCAAATAGATGTTTAAAACAATGATTTCCATATTAGGTTACTGCATCTATTTTCCCAAAATGTTAGCTTAATCTCATCCCACAAGAAATTGTAGACTCTCAACAATACATAGTTGTGATGCCAATCATTGTATAACCGAGGTGAATCTATTGAGAGAAACATTAGATAGAAATCTTAATAATATTGAATATCGTGAAGATATGTATGAACCGCTCAACAAGAGTAGTCCCATCTGTATGTAGAAAGTTTGACAATGGAGAACTTGCTATAATATTGTTTGGAAAATCAAAATAACAAAAGGAAAACTTTCTGAGAACCGAAAGACTATTATTACAAGCAAACAAATAAATTTCTACTTTCTACAGTTATGCTTAAAATAAGTGCAAGCACCCTCCTTACCAATGACTACAATTTTTGGATCTATGAAAATCTGATTAACCGTCATTCAGTCAAAAGGAAGAATGAAAGTTTGGTAGAAAATCAATATCTAAGTAACTGAACATGTCTACCAGAAGATTGCCATTAGCATGTTGGGTGTGCTGACAGCTTTGTTCTTGAGGTTCAGCGATTTTTCTTTTGAGAAAAATATATTTCGTAAATATTTCTTCATTAATTGGTTACTGGAAACTGGAAAGAATTGCAGGATTCTAAAGAAACTTGTACTGAGATGCAATTATATTGTACCAGAATCCGTATATCTAATTAAGTTGTGCGCTCATAGTTTGTTGTGTTTTCAATTTATCTATATTTGATAATTATCTGAGCATACAAGAATAAACAAAGCCACTAATTTGTACGCCAATGAGTTTCTTGAACACTCGATCGGTATTATGAAGTTACTTATGCATTGATAAAATTTAATAGATTGGGCCATTTAGACTAAAATATTTATGTGAAAGTTCAGTTCTTCAATGGTCAATTTTTTTTTAGAAAACTGGAATATCTCTGCCACTGCTTTTATGTATATTTTGGTCCATTGACATCTTTTGAGAAATTCTGTTATTGAGTTTGGTGTTTTATCCAGTGTAAAAATCCAGGACTTACAACTTTTTAGCGATCATCTTGTTGTCTATGAGCGTGAAGATGGTCTGCCAAAAATAAACACATATCGTCTTCCAGCTATTGGAGAGCCAGTTGAAAGACTTGAAGGTGGCCGGACTCTTGATTTTGTGGATCCTGTATACTCATTGGATATGTCTGAGTCAGAATTTTCTTCCAGCATTTTAAGGTTTCATTATAGCTCGATGAGGACACCTCCTTCTGTTTATGATTATGATATGAACTCTGGGGTTTCAGTTCTCAAGAAGACCAAAATGGTGAGTTAGTGCTTGTAATTATTATAAAGAGCTGTTTAAAATGGAATTGCTCAGATGTCTATGCTTGGAGTCATTACATTTGGTTTCGTTCATAGTCACTTACTTTCATTTACTTGTTATTGTTGTTCAAAGTTTTTGACCTTCTAGTTCATAAGTCTTTGCAATTTTCTTGTGTTGTGTAAATGAGGTAAAGGTAATGCTTTGAAAATCAGCCTGAATACTGAACCGTTAGCCTCACCAGTTCCTACATCTGCCAGTTGACCGATTCGACCAGCTTTCTACCAGTTGATGTCATGAATATAATAAATTTCTTCAATGAAAGTACAAGATGCAGTTAGTGCACTTGTTGAACGCATGTTGCAGCTTATAGTTACAACTGAGAAAAATTTGATATGCATCATGAAATTGATTTGGATGATATTCTCTAACATAAACAGGCATGAGAGCTTGAGGTTGTGCTGTGAAGAGAAGGGCCTTTTCAATAAAAATGACATGGCAATACACATAGAATCTATATTTTTGTTGAACTAAATTCAGGGTATACCCATTACCCACTCAACTCTCAACATATTTAGCCCTTGTTTGACACCTATTTTATGAAAGAATTTGATTTAGAATAGTAATTGATAGAAGAATATGTGGTTAAAAAGTAAGGAGAATTTTTGGGTTTATGTGTAATATTATTTTATTGATAGAATGTGTGGTTGAAATAAAGAAAGAGAAAAAAATGAGAAAGAGTATGAAAAAAGAAATGGATGTCAAACAAAGGCTTAAATTGTAGTTTGTGGGCATGGTACTGGCATGGGAAAGGTTAGCATGAACACAAAAATCTCTGAGTGAGATATTGGTCGGTGATTCTTTGTAAAGTAGTTCAAAATGGCGTTGTTGTGAAATTTAGTGTTACACAGTGTAACCTATCGATTACATAGCTGTTGGAAGGCATCAGGCCAGAAATAGAGAGAGACCACATGTGCTATTAGGGTCAAGCCTACTTCTACAATATGTCTATTTTCCTCGCAAGCATTCCACTTTGCTCAGGAGTTTTGGGAGATGAAACTCTGTGTTTAATGCCATGGTTGGATAGAAACTGAGATAATCAATTTGCTGATTTTTACTTTTATTGTGAAATTGTGTCTCTATCATTTATTTAAATCTGAGAAATGTTGAATACCTGTCATCCTTTCTTTATAACGAGTATAGCCAAGTAAATCTCCTATAGTCATGGAAAAGCACACGAAGGCAATAGGCCCAAATATCAGGGATTGGGGTTTTGAGTTCCTTGTTGCCTTTGCAATATTCCTAAACTTATGGCAAAAAAATAGTTGCCTTGTTATCCGTATTATTTGTCCAGAAAAGGTATGAAAATTGTTCGAAAGGGTTGCCCAATCAATTCCTGTTTCACCTGACTTTTAATGCTTACACAATAAAGCGAAATGTCTCCTTGTTTATTGACTCAGGTTTTGGGAGGCTTTGATTCAAAAAGTTACATTACTGAAAGGCAGTGGGCTACTGCTCCAGATGGAACTCAAATACCCATATCAATTGTCTACAAAAAGGATCTTGTGAAGCTTGACGGGTCGGATCCGTTATTTCTCTATGGTTATGGTTCCTATGAGGTAATAATTGTTTTATTGATTAAAAAAATATAATGTTAGGAGTTTTTTCCTATCAATTAAGCTAACTGCTACATGCAGTAGTCTCCTACTCTTTTTGTCAGACTTCATTTTCCTTTTATTTATTTATTTATTTTGTATAATAATGCCATTGATGAATAGGAATATGTTCTCTTCGATTATAACTAATTGGATGCAATAAATTTAAGTGTTATTGCAGCCTGCAATAATTAGTCTATAGTTTGACCAGACTTCTGTTAATTTCTGCCTTCTTGTTCCATCCATGAATGAGCAAGTCTTTCTGTTGACATAAAATGAATGGTTGAAATTACATATTTAGTTGGTTAATCTTCTAATTGTCGTATTTTGAACAGTTATGTATAGATCCAAGTTTCTCGGAATCAAGTTTGTCTTTGTTAGATAGGGGTTTCATTTATGCCATTGCTCATGTTCGTGGAGGTGGTGAAATGGGGAGACAGTGGTATGAAAATGGAAAACTGTTAAAGAAGAAGAATACATTCACAGATTTCATTGCTTCCGCAGAATATTTGGTAGAGAAGAAGTATTGTTCCAAGGAAAAACTTTGCATTGAGGGAAGAAGTGCAGGGGGCTTGCTAGTTGGTGCTGTTCTTAACATGAGGCCTGATTTATTTAAGGCTGCTGTAGCTGGAGTTCCTTTTGTTGATGTTTTGACTACAATGCTAGATCCAACCATTCCCCTTACAACTTCAGAGTGGGAGGTCAGTTTGCCTGTCATGACATTTACTCGTCATTTTACAGTGCTAAGAAAGTTCAATTTGACTGGTTTTCTTTGGCCTCTCTTATTTGTCAATGAATTGATCTTAGAAGTCGATAATTAAACTTCCACAATTTGAATCTATTTTCTCGACAACAACGATAACGTGATCTAGTCATTTTCTAGCATCTGGTATCCTTTTGGATGAGATGCTATGCCCACAACTGTGATGTTTATGAATTAGTGTCATTAAACAATTCATCAATCACTGATGGCACTGGAAGTTTTTATTTAACAATGATACGTTACACGAATCTATGTATATGCATATTGCATGGAACTATTCTATTCAGAGAAGTATGACATGGATTGGACTCGTGATGTATTTCATGGTTTTGTCAAAAAAGGGAAAAAAAAGAGTTCCCCTTGAATGAGTTTATCTAGAAACGTTGTCTTCTTTCTCTTGTTGTCTTATTTAGAAATGACCCAAGTAGCAGTAACTTAGAAATGAATTCCATGTTTGCAGTATTATCTCCTTAGCTATGACTCTTTTGGAAATTGAGTTGAGATTTATTTGCTTTTCCCTATAGTTTAGTTGTATTTTAAAATCTAAAATATTTTGTGATTGTGGTTCACACACACTTCTTTTCTGGCCATTTTTCACTTCCTAACTAGATTAAAAAGAATTATTTTTGGCCGAATTTGTCTTCACTTATTTGAATAATCGATTATTAAGCATCACATGTTGTTTATGAACTTTTGATTAATAACTTGATAATTTATCAGTTTTACTGTTTTAACCAAACATCTCACTAAAATTTAGCAGGTTTATAAATCATTTTTTTCATGAATCAGTTGAGAGCCGAATGAAATGGGTTATTCAGTGTAATAGTTGCATCAAAAAGGAAATATGAAATTTTAAGCAACTTAAATTATTAGACATATTTTGTTGGTTTTTTTCACATGAAATCCTGGACCTGAGTCCAAATTCAAACCCCTAAACCAATTATTTGGCTGTTCCCTTCTCTTTCTAAATGGACCTAAACAGTCCAAGTTGCAGTCCCAATGACTGTTGAGTTTGAATTTACTGTTCTTGGTTTGGCTGTATGACTACGCTGACCATCCAGGCCCCTACTTCAAATTCTTATATTTCTTACAGCTGCCAATTCAATGTTGATTTATTGTTTGAAGCTATCATATGTTGCAAAAGAAGAACATTTGCTCAGGTGTTTTCCTTTGGTGCTACAGGAATGGGGTGATCCTCGGGAAGAAGAGTTTTATTTCTACATGAAATCTTATTCTCCTGTTGATAATGTGAGTATCAAATCAGTTTTCTTTCCTATGCTCTCATACTCATTGAGGCAAAGAGTAATTCTGTGGATTGTATATTGATCTGTGGCTTAATTCAACAGATTAAAGCCCAAAATTATCCAGCCATTCTTATAACAGCCGGTTTACATGGTAAGTACAAAGGCAAATTCTTCCCATTGTATTTCTGTCAAAGGAACCAAAAGAATCAGGGGAAAGAGTTATTCAATTTTCTTCATCATGTTTGCAATGCTTTGATTATATTGATGTCAGTTAGTCACATTTTGACAATCTGTCAGAGATTATTCTTCAGTATAGGATCATATGAGAATTTGTTAAAGATAGGGGCCCGGGCTTTAGACTCCTTTATCGTTATACTTTGTAAAGACATCTTGAAGTTCCTTTTGTGTTACCGTGCCTCTATTATATGAATATCTTGTGGGTGCACGTTTTTGACTATGTAGCAGAAATTCTGATCGATTGGAGTTCAATTTTAATACTGGTTTTCCATGACAGATACACGAGTTATGTATTCAGAACCTGCCAAGTTCGTGGCGAAGTTGAGGGATGTGAAGACTGATGACAATGTTCTGCTGTTTAAATGTGAACTTGGTGCCGGACATTTTTCAAAGTCGGGAAGGTGATTTTCTCTGTTTTGTTATTGTTCATGAGTTATTATGCATCAGATTCTCTGTCACAATCCAGATTAATTGTTAAGATTCTTGGACTGACTGCTGTGGAACCTAAACCCCCTGTGTATATGTGAGATACATTATTAGCTCCAATTCCTAGTCGGAAATGATTGCATAAAATGGCATTTGGTATAGAATAGAAACTTGTGCATGGAAAGGGAGACTTAAAAGACTGGAATGCATCTTGGATGAACGTAAAGAAGCTCCTCCCACTCATAACAGTGATGCAATCCGAGTAAGACAAGTTAGTAGTATACCAAAATTAACTTGGTCTGATGTGATTGCAAAGATTTGATTTCTCCAGATCTTTCAGTAGATGCAGCTATATATCCAACAACATAGCAAAAAAGAATTCATGTATTGGACCTCAAATTTATGGAATAAGGCTTAGTTTGTTTATATTAAGTGCCTTGTGCATGAAATCGGTAAAGTTTGCTCTTCATTATTTTTTAAATTCTTATTTTTTTGGTTTTCTGGGTTAGGGTGTGGGACGCATTTTACGCCTTACGGTACTAGTTCTAGGGAAAATAGGTTGTTCAAGTTTTGGTTGCAACAGGCTTCTAACAAGTAGTGAGTATCTTGAAATAAATGGTAAGTAAAAGTATGATGAATTGATGATTGACTTCCATGCAGTTTTTGTATGGTAAATCTTGATATGCTACATATTTGAATTTGGATTTAGTTCCAAGTAATTGGCCTTGCGATGCTGCATCAAAATTCATATAAAATGCTTCCTATATTTCATCTCACACTTTAGCAATCCGTATGGGGTATTTCGAATTGCTGTCTGATCATCCTCAAAGTTAACCATGAAAAGGATCTTCAGCATCCTCTTTCCAAACATATTTCCTATGTCCTCCGACCCGAGTAATAGATTAAGCCCCTATTTGTTTGGTGTAGATTAAAATCAGGTTTTTTTTTCTAGATTTTGATAAAAGTTAATGAAATGAAATGTATGGTTGAAAAGTTGTGGGTCCTATGAAATGTAGTTAAAATTATTGGTGGCTCTGATATGTGATTTTAATCTAGACTAAACAGGGACTAATTAGTTGAATGAAGTTATTACAATTGTTGTCAAGGAGATGTTCGATCTTTTGTTCCTTTTTTGGGGGGTTTGGGATGATTTCTCAAAGTATACATTTATGTTTGTGTTATAAAACTCGTATGCCATAATACTTTAATGTCTATGGGAACAAATTATTGATTTATTATTATTATTATTATTATTATTATTTGTGTGTAAAATTGGCCTGTGAAATGTCAAATTGATCATTAAACCAGTTGATCTAAAAGGTTAGCTATTGAAGATCAGACTACACATCATTTAAATCTTGTCTTTCAACATGCCCCCTTGTGGCATTCATTTTTTTCCAATAAAACCTGACACATGCTCAATTTTATTAAATGGGTGGTTGTGAGACTTGAACATATAACCTTTGTCTATTGTCGTGCCAAATTACTTGTTCCAGGAGCTTAAATTTGTTAGAAAAGGCTATATCCGTTAATTCTTGTCTGTCAACACCAATATGTTTGTCTGCCAGGCCAAGCAAGTCAGAAGTTTGTAAGATATTCAAGTTTGTATTCCATTTTTTTTTTTCTCTATTACTATTATAAGTTTTGGAGTCTGTATCAGGAAAAATTGAACAAAAGAATGTGATTTGTCCTAATTCGAGTTCCAATATGTAAAACTACGAAAAATGCTGGCTGAATCTAGAAATGTCGAATCAAATTCTTTAGCTATAGCTTTGAAACAGAATCTGAAGTAAAGAGAATGGATAAATATTACTGGCCTTGGTATCTACTAACCAAATTCTTGTTTATGCTTCGTTTGGTGACGAGAAACAATGTTTTGTTTCTTTGATGCAGGTTTGAACGGCTCCAGGAACACGCTTTGAAATATGCTTTTATCTTGAAGACATTAAATATGGTCTGAAAGGCAGGCAGGCAGGCAGGCATCTGGGTGACGAGAAACAATGTTTTACTTTTTCGATGCAGTTCTAAAAGGCTCCAGGACATGATGCTTTCATTTTACATGGATCTTATGAAATGGGGAAATGTCTGAATTTTACATTTTTATTGTATTGGCCATGGTTGATTTATGCCTCTAAAGAATCTCACTTCAATTAGTGTTTTCCATGTAAAAAATAATAGAACTTTGATGGTTTCGAAAAATCAATTGGAGTTCATAGATAACCCATGTCAATTTATGTGCTTATATAGAAATTTTATCTTTGAAAAACTCTTTGGGAGGGGCAATCCATCAAAACTCAGGAAAAATAAAAAAAAATAAAATTATACGAATCTTCGAATGCCCCAGAAAATGCCGAGGTGTGGATATGAACGATATAGATACAAGTTATACCTTGCAATAAAAGACAATTTTAAGCTCTTGTATGGTTTAGATAAAAGTAGATTTTGATAAAAGTTGATAGAACGTGTGGTTGAACTCATTGTTGTGGTATGAGAAAATGTGTGATTAAAATTTATTGTTGAGTTTGACTTAGATTTTAATCTGTTTTAGTTAGGATTATTAATTTCATGACCAGTCTATTAAATAATAAAGATTGAACTATTTAATTGCACATTAATTATAATTCTGAATTAAAAATGCATTGAAGTTGGAATATTGATTATTTTCTTACCATCCTTTCTATTTATTCAATTAAATCAATTAGAAGTTGTGGCATCCATCCATTCTCATCTCGACCTGAAAAGTCAGGAGGGATTGTGATGAAATCGACTCATTTACACAATAATTGGCTTAGACTTAGAGGGCTCGGGCAGACACGTCGTTTTAGTCATCCTCCTTCATACTCAAAAAATTTAAATTAAGAACATTTTCAAAAGACTCTTTATTTTTAAAAAATATTTTGCAATTTAGAGAGAATTTATAAATTTAAAAATACTTTTAACTGTCTCTTTATCTCTAATACTTAATTTTACTAATTTTCATATGTATTTATTATTATTTTTTTCCAATGATCTTTTATTTTTGCCAACTTCCCTTCAAATTATTATATTAGTTTCCTCCAATTTTCTTGGTACATACTTGTGTCAATGCACGGAGCATTAAAAATTGAAATATTTTGTATGCATTTAATTTTAGAGATAATTTTAGAGAGTGAATTTGGTTTGAAAAAAGTCAAATTCACAATATTTTAAAAAGTTAATTTAAAGAATTTTTTGAAATATAATTTTAAGAATTGATTCTTTAAAATAAGATCATTTTACTCTTTTAAGAATCTTTTGAAGAAGTCTGATGACCCAACAATTTGTATTCTAGCAATAAAGTCTGTTTAATTTTAGCAAAGTGGGCCATCTATTTGTTTTGGCACTTTGTATCTTACCAATTACAGTTCATGTCAATGTTTTCTTTCTATTGGAACTTCCCAAGTGGTAAATTGTCATTTCACCTCACTTGCCAAATATCTCACTTGCATTACCATCCAAACTGTCCCCACAATAAGTCCATTCTTCTACTTTGTTTTAACCATACATTTTTCAATAAAATAATATTTTATATCACGTCAATAACTTTTCCTTCTTTTTTGAACCACATTCTTCATCAATCTACTATTCCAAAATAATGTGGCTCAAACACACCCTAAGTCTGCCACTCTGCCTAGAGATCATAATCCCATTGTAATTAAATAAAATAAGATCATGCTACATATACATAAAAATTAATACATTGATTTACATTAATATGAGTTGACAGATTTTGATACATTGATCTTGACACCACCATTTTCAATCAACTGCTAAATTTTTGATACATAGCAAAGTGTCAATCAAAATGTACACTTTTGTGTATAAATAGTTTAATTCCTAAAGCAAAACCCGCTACTTGGGTCAATAATGATGCATCAAATTTAAATAAGAATAAAATCGTTTTGTTAAAAATAGAAGCATGAATGTATGAGTTGTCACATTTTAGTTGTGTCATAATTCGCTTGGCTAAAAATATTATAAAATGAAAACATACCCCCACATATTATTTAATATACGTTTTTCTCTATCTTCTTTTTAACCTTAAACAAATTAAAAAAAAATTCATTTCTCTTTCAGCCACGCATTCTCCAGTAAAACACTATTTCAAAAATCATAACGTCAATTTGTTAGAATTTGGGTGTAACTTGAATTCTTTGTTGAAAATAATTAGGGGTTTTAATTAAAGTACACATTAATTAGAATATTATTTGGAATGTAATTGTAAAATCCTATTCATGTTTACTTGTCGAATTCTAATTGAAGTTTTATTTGAAAGCCCACTGACAGTAGGAATTTTTATTGAATTTGAAAAAGATTTTGGAACGAAGAAAAATACATTTGGAAGGTTTTTTGGGAAGGAGGAGGGCCCAAAAGCAGGTAGGAATGCCGGCGTCGTGACGCTAGATCCATAGCGCATGTTTTTGACATTCTACTTCATCTACAACTCTACTATAAGGGATTGAACGTCCCTTATTTGTTTCATATATATAGTTGGCTCTTCATTATAATTTAGATTAAATTAGAAGTTGTTAGACAAATCATAAACACATAATCTTTGTATTTTTTTCTCCATATTATAGTAAAATCTTCATTTTGTGCACATTATTTTATTCTTATGATCTTTACTTCATATCGTTGCTTAATCTCTTATCTTTTTTCACAACAAATAGATATCCACAACACAAATAATGGGGGTCAAACAAGGCTAGACAGAACTAAAACTCAAGTTGAACACTCTTGAATTGAGTTGTCAATCAACACGCGACCTATCAATTACCCCTACCAACTGTATACCATCGATGAAAATCTTATTTATTAAAATAAAAACATCAAATATATCGAAATCAATCTCCGTGGACAATTAAAATTTAATCTCTTATCTTTTTCACAATGAATTGATATCCACAACACAAATAATGTTGGAAAATATATTATTGGCAAATAGTTTTTCAATTGTGTATGTGAAATTAATTTCACATTGATTGAAAGTTGGGATTGGAAGAGGAGCCTTAAAATGGATTACAATCCCACATTTGTTAGAAATGAAAAAGTG
>CAIGRQ010219225.1:0-18637 GCA_903798375.1 Fraxinus sp. D2006-0159 | reverse complement strand
CAGAGAGTGCTGAAGATCGAGGAAGACGACTGGAGTTTCAGTATGTGAAGAACGGATTGTTCTTCATGATCCACAGGAGATAGATAATTCTACCAAACTAGGGGCTGCTGCAGGATAGCGGAGTTCCAGGAGAGCGTTGGTTATTGCAGTTGGAATTGGTGCAAGAGAGCACAGAATTCAGGAGAGCTGGCATAATTGCAGTAAGGAGATCAGATAATTCGTGTCGTCATCCAATCTAGTAGACTGTAAGTGTTGAATCATTTATAGTGGATTGACTGGCAAAGTGCCCGGAGTTTTTCCCAGTTGGGTTTCTCCGTGAACTATTCTTGTGTTCCTTAATGNGGAATTGGTGCAAGAGAGCACAGAATTCAGGAGAGCTGGCATAATTGCAGTAAGGAGATCAGATAATTCGTGTCGTCATCCAATCTAGTAGACTGTAAGTGTTGAATCATTTATAGTGGATTGACTGGCAAAGTGCCCGGAGTTTTTCCCAGTTGGGTTTCTCCGTGAACTATTCTTGTGTTCCTTAATGCTTATTACATTCAAACTGCGGTAATTCAACATAGGAAAATTGGATTGTTTAATTAACCATCTAGAGATAAATAACTCGTGACTTGTTACATGTTAATTATTATTTTTAATTCCGCATTAAATACCTATTCACCCTCCTCTAGGTATTATTAGGGTCAAACTTGCGTTTTCAGTTGGTAATTAGTGTTTTCACATGCAAAACCATCCAAATGTCCATTTAGCTTGTATCAATTGGATTTTTCAAAGGGTTTTCTGACATTTCATTTTCTACTGCCATCACTAAATGAGATGAGAGTACAAGAAATTAATTCACAGAATATTGAATAATTGACGAGAAATTAAGAGAAGAACCATGCTTGGCTATCAAAAGGAGGTTCACAGAGGGGTTGGGTGGTTGGTTCACATATAATCACAAATGCAATGGGTGGTAGAGTTTTTTTTTTTTTTCATTTTTTATTACAGTGGGCCCCACCCTTGTGTGTATTGGTAAAACATATGTGAAACACTATTATGTACATTTAACTTAATTCTTAAGAGAAATCTCAATGTTTATTTTATTTGTGTGTGACAAAAATATCGTACTTTCTATTAAATGATATGTTACACTAGAGATATGTGGTTGATAAATAGCAGGATCTTTTATTCTCATCAACTACAAACATATTCATTCATTTCTAGTAAGCGCAACCATTTTTCGTATTATATTTGCGATAAACATCAACATAGTACTAGATAAGAACTTCACAATTGAATAGAGTCGTCATGATATCCCAACAAATTATGAGGCATGAGTGACATTTCCTTTTACCATAAGATAGTTCATGTACAAGACATGGTATATTATGCTATATATGCCCTTGTTTGAGCCCCATTTTGGATGTATTTTGGAATATGACTTTTTGGAGAACGCGTGGTTAAAAATAAGAAAAAAAAAATTAGATTTACATGCAAAATTATTTTATTGGAAAATATGTAGTTGAAAACAAGTATAGGAGAAAAAGAGTTTTTTAAAAAATAGGGTTCAAACGAGGGCATAATAAATTTTCTATCTTATACTATTATACGCATATACACAAGCATGCGTATGTACACTAATTATGTTATATACACATGTTTGAATAAGAGAGACGTGCATCACTGTCGATGTAATCTATCGTGGTCTCCTCTATCATTATTGACGTTGGCCAGAATAACGATTATTCAATATGCTGGTTTCAGCAAATAATTAACATAGAAGAACACAAGAGAAAACGTCAAGAAAACAAGAAATTTTTTTATTAATCATCCAACATACGAAAACAGCCCACAAGCCGGGCTATATAGCTAAGAAATCATAATTATTGGAATTTTACCAAAAATAACAAAGTCCCAACAGTCATACCAAAAAAAAAGTATGTAATAAAAAAATAATATCTCAAAAATCTGGCTCTAATCGAGTTCATAATTTATTTTAAAAAGGCAAACGGAATGTTACCAAAAAAGGAAAAAAATAAGTAAAATTGAGGATTCGAAAGGGAAAAAGCATGGTGTGCGTGCCAAAAAGAGCTTTCCGAATTGAAGTTATGAGCGCGATTCTAATAGCTAAAATACCAAAACGTGTCCAAAAACTGTCTCAATTAGGAATGATCGTCGATTACTTGCCATTTTTGTGTTGATCCACTAACTCATAGTACATCGGCGTCATCAACGAGTTATCGAACAACTTGACATCATTTGACTCGAATCCTCCTACATCAATTATTAACCAGAAAACACCATTGCCTACTTAAATCAACCACAACTTGAAAAGATGCTATAGATTTTTAGCCATTGTGCATGTCTTTTAATCAAGATACTTTTTGGGGTCTCCCTCTTTTTCCAACACAGTAAATCCTCCAACCTTCTATATAAAGGATGCAATCTTGATTGAATAATAGCATCTTCAATTTCATTCACATCAAAGAAAACTATTACTTTTCCCAGTCTCCTTGTCAAGAGAATGGCTTCAAAATCTGGACCAGGCAAGCAAATTATGTAATGCTTCAGGTAAGTCTAAAAAATGCCCCATTCACAAACATATCATAGAGTACCCCGTACGGAACAACCTCTAATGTACTAATTTTTTCAATCATGCTACATGTACAATGGAGGATGACAATGGTAGATGACCAACACTCACAATAGGGGGGCTTACTTTTTTTTCAAAATTTTTTAATCACGCGAGGCCCATAGGCATGTGAGAGGTTGGGCAAAAATTAAAGTTTTTGACTTTTTGTTGGTTAAAATTGAGGTTTGTTGGTTAAAAAGAAGAATGTGACCAATCTGTCAATTAACTTATGCAGTTTGCCGAACTATTCCTTTTTTTTTTTTTTTCGTATTTTAATTTCTGTCGAATTTTCTCAGGATTACAGTCCATGGGTCGCTCATGTAGCTCCTCTGCATAAATCAAAACCAAAGATTCCAATTGACGAAATTTTGGAAGCAACCAAACCAATCAAGCCATTCCAGCGGGATGAGGAGACAGACATGAGTGTTGGTTCAACTGATTACCATTGTAAGGATGTTACAATGGTAATATGAAGCAATAAGTACTGGAGATGCTAAGGGTATGTCATTCTGAATAAAAGAATCCAAGTTTCCCACTTCCATTTGTACTGCGTTTGTGTTGAATAATAAGTTTAAATAAATAAACTTTCTGCCCATTGAACATCTTAAGTTTTTGAACAATGCAACTGTATTGTAGTAAATAGAGGTCATGTTGTTCAAGTCTCGCCACTATGAACTTATGAAAATTACATAGATCTTTGATGAAAAATATATTCAGCGTGCTCTTGAGAGAGTGCAGTAAAGAGTAAACAAAAATTGCCGTCCACTTTGGCGCTCGAGCACTCAAAGCAAGGACTTGCCACTCAAGCAATGGTCATATATGCTGAATTCTCCTCTTTTTTTTCCCTCCTAAACAACAATATCTCATTCATCCTGAATTAATTTTGAGATTCCAAATATAATACAATCATCTACTCAATGAGTAGAACAAGTTAGACTATTCACTTCCGCAATTTGACTATCGAAACCTATCCAAATATTTGGCCAAAGTTTATACAAAATCAACTTTTCGTAGTTTTACTTGACCAAAATTAAACCAAATTCCAACAATTTTAGCCCCATCTCTATCTATATTCAACTTCTATGAGATGTTAGTCGTTTGCTCGGTGATTTTCCATGAATTATACATCATGCACATATATACCTATGCTAAAATATTTTTTTTTTTTTACTGGCATAAGGTAATATCAGAATAATCAATACACGATTAATTTACTTTGGAGAAAAAATGGGTGATAATGTGTTTTGACTTTTATTTATAGGCAAAACAAAGGAAACAGTAAATGTACGTGAAGATATGTGTGGTAGAATTAGCAGTTGAGTTGATTTCAGCCTTCTCATTCATAGTTTAAAGGAAACTCCTTTTAGAAGGTGTTGCAACAATCTAGAGAGGGGTGTCTGTAGATTTTTGCAAGGTAACAAGTTATCATGTATATAAATCGGTTTATAAAGACGAATAATAGTGGGTTCGCGAAATGGGTAATAGTTATGATTGTGTCGTTGAAATTAATATTTGACTTTTATTGAATTTTTTAATAGATTTATAAAGTAGTTGACAAAAGGACACTTTGAATGCAACGTTTGAATTGAAAGTTTCGAGTAGATATGGAGTTTTTAAGTATTGCATTTGTGCATGCAATGCAGTTTTCGTCTCCTGTCAATCGGCGAGGTTGCATCGGATATGGATTCAGAAGGAAACAAGAGCATCCTACTATGCCAACCAGGTGACAAGAGAGCTTTTTAAGTTCATGTGCCAAATAATCTGATGTCGTATCAAAACTCATTTCAACTACATATTTCAATAGAAGTGCTATATGTACATCAATTTACACAGCCCCCTCACAATAGGGGGACCAACGATTTTATTTTATTTTTAAATCGTGGGCGCCCCTATTGTGAGGGGCTGTGTAAAGTGGTGTGAAATAATGCTGTACAAATAGCATTTCTCTTTTAATACATCCACAAGTATTATTCACTTATCCACCACTTATTTCTGTATATTCATGAATTAAACCGTGTCATTTACTAAAACTAGTGAGCCTAAAACCCATCTCCGGCAACTACATTATGTTATATGGTTAACAATGTAAATGACACTCTTTTAAATGGAAGATCAAAGTAGATTATCCACCTTGATCTACCATAATAACATTGATTCATTTACTAATTATTTAGTAATATTCATTAAAATTTTATACTAAAAGCCTGTTTGGTAACAATTAAAATTAAAAATATGACCGTTATTAGGTCCCACCCATCTAATAAAAATCAACAATAACGACTAATTTTTCAATTTTAATCCAATTTTATTCTCTACCAAACAGGTTCTAAGTCCCTGTTTGATCCCCATTTTCTAGGAAAAACGAGTTGCGTAATACTGATTTTTGTAGAGCCCCATTTTCTAGGAAAAACGAGTTGCGTAATACTAATTTTTGTAGTGTGTAATTACAAAATATAAAAAGAATTTGGATGTATGCCTAATTTTATTTTGGAAAAATGTGATTAAAAATGAAGTTAAAGAAAAATGAGTTTTGATAAAAATCGAACTCAAACAGGGACTAAATTCTTTTTACGGTTAGGGATAGTTCCATCTGCCAAACATAACCTACACAGTTAATAAATTATATGCTAATTTTTGTTAGCTTAACTGCTGTTGCATAGGATGGAGGGGGTGATTTGGGAGTTCGATTTCGAGGTAATTTTCCAGTTCAAGCCATTGATTTCGATCCTTACAATGTGGAAATATGCCATAATTTTTGGATCATCTGAAAGTGCGGGTGCTGCTGCTGCTTCAACTTCTCTTGAAAAGAAGAAAAAGTTATGTCCGTCACTAAATAAAATATGCAAAAACGTATAAAACAGCCGAATTTCTAAAGGTTATAATAACACAATGCAAAAAAACCAATAAAAAGGGGGTTTCAAACTAACTCCAACTGAGAGTTCATATAAACTAGTACAAGTAAAACGATTGGAATTTGATAAGAAGCCTTCAACTTTTCGTAAAAGGCATTTTCGACCAACACAGGAAACAAAAAGGAACACTGCACTATTACGCAAACAATGAATTACAGGTTGTAAGAAAAGAATGAAAAGAAAAAGAAAAAGAAAAGAAAATATATCTGTACACAAGAATTACGAGTGGAAGTAGCATAAGCAAATGACTTCAAAAATAATCACCAATTCTGAGATGGGGGAGCTGCAACTAAAACCGAACATCTGAAAAAAGGCGTACCTAGGTGAATAAACAACAAATCCTGATGCCACTTCCCTACTATGCCCGCAAAAATTTCACCTATCCCACATGGCCTGGAATATTGAAGGTCTGAGCTTTAACCAATGTATCATCTCCTTGTCAATTGGAGCCTCCTGTAAAACGGAGTCTAACATAGGACTGCCAACAACTCTAGGAGAATTCTTGAATGACCAAATCCGATTCTTTGGCCATGGTCTCTGAGGTTGTCTCTCCTGGAGATGAAGAAAATGTGATTCAATCAAGAGCTCAAATAAATCGTGTACATGTTCACAAAGACAAACAAAAACTCAATACCAAATCCATGCATCGAATTAACAAACGAAAGAATAGATAAGAGTGGGGGTCCTCCCTATTTTTTCCCCCTTCTCTCGTTTTTTGAAGTTTAAGGAAAAAGTGGAGGCCAAACATGAGCGGAGGTGAATTTAACTGGACAAAGCTTACCATTCTAGCAAGCATAAACTTCAGAGTCCTTGGGCCATAAACACGTTGGTGTGATGGCTTCTGCAGTTTCGCATAAAAAGAACCAACATCCGGTAAAGATAAGCAACCGCTGCTAGCTTGGGCTAGGCTAGCATCCGGTTCAGCATTAGCTTGATTGTGCCAAAATATCAGCTGGCCTAAACAATAAGTCTCGTTGTATGTCTTACAATATTCATGAGTGCTGGACCCCAACTTATCAGCATACTTGGGGCCAAGGTCGAGTGGACTGATGTATACAGGTGGGGAAGTTATGGTCTTATATTCCTGCAAGATTACGTGAATTAGATCTAGAAGAAATCAGAAAGCCTTGAGACCCAAGAGCTTCTCATACAATTTCAGCAAAATTCAAACACTCACTCTTATTCTGAAAAAATATTTTGTAAAAGCATATATATGAATCAAGTCAGCAGCAGCATCATGCCTACATTTGTACGTACAAGGAAGACTGCGAACCTCATCTCTCAACCTGAACCAAGGAGGTGAAATCAGTCGTGAAGAAAATGTTTCAAGATCAAAGACAAGTCATAAAATCGTTCATGTAGTTTACCATAGCAAAGACTTCCGAAGCTCAGTCTCTACATCACCAGAGCCAGAAGGATCGTGGGTACGAATCTTGGCCTTGAGGTCTCTCAACATACCATCTTCCATATGAGGAGCCATGCATTGGATGAGTTCCTCCACAACTGATGACTCTCCTTTCCAAACGTATGAAACTGCTGCTTCAGGGCTAAGCCTCTCCAGTGGAGGGGGGGCTTTCTTTGGGTCACCAAAAACACATCTCATGACGTACCTCACCTGTTCGTGCGCAGAAAATACAAAATAGTTTTAGCTTCTTACTCCGTTACCTCACTTTCTCATAGATATTTATATTTTCTCTTTTGGGGGTTAGGGAATTTGCTTTAAGAAATTAGCAAACCACCCACCTTGTCCAGAGTAAGAGCCAAATTTTGAAGCCTTTGGTTGTAGACACCCTCGGCCTGTGGCAACCAAAATTATTAACAATACCAATATTAGTAACTAACTCCCAGCATATCTTAAGGCACATGGTAACCCAACACGCTAGGCGGAGAGCATTTACCTGAACCTCAGCATCACTTCTCTCAATCTCCAGGCTTACATCTGCAAAGTATTTCTTCTTTTCTTCTACATTATGCCTCAGAATTATGTCAGGAAGTTTTGTCCTCTCAAAATTGATAAATCTCACCTATATTTCAAATCAATAATTAGACAAAATCAAGATTTATTTCTAAACATGGGAGTAGCACTAGAGCAAAGATACACACCAGACGAGCTGAATAGGCAATCAGCCATTCAGGCAAACCGCCAAGTAAACAACTGCCAAGTCCAGCTTTACCCAGGTCAATGTAATCTTCTTCAGATACCGAATTGATTTCACAAGCCTCTAGCATCAAACGATGTCGATCAAGTACCCCGTGATGCTCTTTTATTACCTGATGATGACCACAACAATCAGATACAATTAGTATAGCCAGTCGAAATACATGACAATTATTTAAAGGGGAAAAAATAGGTGCAATAAAATTTATGAAATAATCTGAGTCCATCCCCCCACCCGCAAACGGCAAACCTATTATATTCCAAATGGCAAAACGGAACTTTCTCAGTTTTTTAACTTTATGAAACACAAATTTTTTTCCACTCATGCTTCTTATATAAGCAGCTGCAAAAGCTTAAGCAATCCTCTTAACTAACAGAAAAAAAAATGCAATTTCTATACCTTTTGGAAAGCCCCCTCCCCAGTTAGATTCAGATAACTCCCACGGCAAACCTGGCTGCCACATAAGCAAACAGAAGCTTCGTACTCTTCCTTACTCTACAACAATGGCATTGAAAATTAATCAGTACCAACAGTAAACAAATCGCTAAGCTGTCAAGCTTGAGAAAAGCTTCACATGACGTCAACATTTACCTCTGTAACAGAATTGTAGTCAAAGGAGATCTCTTCACCGTATGAAATGGGTCTAACCGAATAGATCCCAATCTGGTATTGACCATCAACAGCAGTAACCCTATTATCATGAAAAGTGATGATAGCTTGGTAAATAATACAACAGATCTTGCTATGACAGAATTAACTCTTATCATGAAAAGTAAACAATAACTGATCTTATGGTCACAGAATAACTTCTCACGACATTCACACAAAGATTTCAAAATTAAAACAATTTTTATCAAAAAAATCTGAGAGAATACAATAAAACGGTGATGAAACCTAAATCCTTGATGGCCAATCAGCCATGTCGGAATGACAGAATACTAGATTACAGGTCAGTATACGCAAAAACACCCCCTTTCTGTTAACAGATTTTCATCAGATTCAAAAACCAGAGTTATTATATAATGCCCACAGAGTGGAATGGAATACATTACAAATTTTTCAGACATAGGAACTTACTTTGCTTCACAATTAGGTCTACATGAGTGACAAATTCGGCTTGCATAGTTTGCCTTGTGCATTGCATCCACAACTACTAAATCATACCCATCAGCATCACCCTGCCATATGAAGATAATAAATAAGGTCCAACCATTATGGGGCAAGCAGAAGAAGAAGCACAATAATCAAATAACAAGTCTGAATCAGTAAACTTGATCAAAATTTAAAATACCTTTGGCCTCTCAAGATATATGTTGTAGAACTCTGGTGCAGGATCTTCATTGTTTTTTTGCAATGAACGAATGCCATCTTGCTTTTCAAACCATTTCCAAGCAGGATAAACCTATGCTTATCAGAAAGAATAACTGATCATAAATCTTGAAAAACATTTTTTTTTTCTGGTATAAGAATCAGTGTACATTTACATATAGATAAACACGACACTGGATTAAAAAGAAACAATTAACATGAATAACCAATGAGGATGCAAAATAACTATCAGGACCTCTAACAGTTCAATTCACACAATTCAAGGGAAGAACATGTAGAAGCATGTTAACATCATTCCATAAATCATCCAAGAGATGCAAACTATCCAGAACTTAATCCCTAGATACAAGACATTGTACTTTACCTCTCCCAGAAACTCAACAACAAAATCATCCTCACTGAAGCCACCTTCTTTGTTGCAAACAACACCGAGCCCCTTTTAGAAAATAGAAGGTCAAGAAAATAAAATTAGATATACTGAAAGTAACCAAATGAGCATCTAAAACAAGATATCATGCAGCGTGAAGAAAATACATATTCAACAATACAACTAAGTAATAATGCAATAAACCTTTCTATAAGCAACGTAATTGTCCTCCGGACGACTATCAATGGCCTTCAAGATGAACTGGCATAGCCTCACAGTTCTCCTGTCATTTTCTTCCTCCCCAGTTTCTAATATCTCTTGAAATACAGGTTTCAAAGGATAAATCATAGGAGTGTTGCCAGTGCCAGTGAAGTGTCTGGCCTGCTTGTTGAGTGTACGAAGGAGAACATCTTCGATAAACAAATGCTTATCAATAAGAGACCAGTCTGATTCTTCCGGCATGGAATCCAGAAGAAGATTATGGGTGAATGGATCTATCCCATACACTTCTTGTTCTATCACCTCATCTCCCAGGAATTTTCTGGGTTTATAATCCTTCACCTCAGGAATTTCCATGTCCGACTCCTCAGTGCCATTTCTTTGTGCATTGAGCTTCTCAGCATAATCATCAGGTAAAGCAACCTGCATCTTTCTTTTCACTTCATCCTCATCCGAAACAATTACATAGTGATCAATGACTTCATACTTTCGGGTAACAGGAGGAACAAGGCTAGACTTTGTCATGCGAGCACCCCATTCACGTTCATCAGCCCAAGAATCAAAACCATCATCAGGAGTAAAGTATGTATCCCCTCTGGCCTCTCCCGTCCCGCCTTCTGATCGCAACTCCAAGTCACTTTCTGTATCTGATGCAGAGGTCTCACTGTCAGTCATGCTTTCACCGGAAGATTTATCGAGGTCATCAGATGTGTCACTCCCCGAATCCATAGATTTCTTGTTTAATTTGGATAAACGCCTTCTAATTTCTCGATCAGAAGCGTAGTCTCCATAATCAGAAGCACCATTAATGAATGAGAAACTATTATTCCTATGCAAGTACTTCCTTTCAGACAACCTACTCAGATTCTTCTTATACTTTGATGAAGTGGAGGAATAACCTGGAGGTGAGTTATCTTTCCAAGACTTCATTATCGCATCTCTTTCATGAGACAACTTTGAACCTTTTTCCAAGCTCATAGCTAGATGGATAAATAATGTAATGATTCGGTTCATATCTCTGGAATCACCACGATTTTTCACTCTGAAATCATGAAAATTTATTAAAATTAAAAGAAAACATCAAGATCTAGTTACAGATATGCATTGAGCGACAAAGTTATGGCACATATAGTATTACAAGTTAATTGTACTAACATTTGTGACCCACTCAATCCACTCCCAGCAACCCAAATTTTAAAGAAAGGAGAAGGAACAAGAAAGTAAAGAGAAGTAACAAAAACTATTTTGAGCACCTCTGGGGCACTGGAATTCAGACTGAAACGGAGGCTTATATAATTCAAGGAAAATGCCACTTGTACACTCTTTGGTTGACATGACAAGTGTTGATTGGATGAACAAACTGTCAAAAATTTAAACTGCCCAATGGTGTGCACATGTAAAAAATGATGGAAAAGTTGATGTACATGTAGCATGATTGATAATTCAAAGCATCAAACCTTTTGCAACTAGAATTAACATAGAAAACTTACTTAATTGCATCCCGGCACATCCGGCTGATATCTTCTTTGACATAATTCAAGCCACGACTAGCATAATAACCATTTTTCATTCTATTCTCAATCTCAGCAACCTGATCATATTGGTTTTAGAAGCATGTTCACATGAATATCCTAGATAAACAAATAGATAATAAATAAACAAACCAAAATAAAAAGTAATACCTTAGGCTCAAAGAACTCAAAAGTGTTCTCCTTCATGATGTCCCTTAGGCTTAAAACAATAAATTTCTCCATCCTCTTGTACCCATTTTCGAATTTTTTCATAGCCAAGCGTCTCAATTGAGCATCCCTTGAGAGGATAGATGATGACTTTCTAGCATCAAATAGCTTTGAACGCTTATACAAGCTTCGACGAAAAAACTGATTTGCAGAGTCTCTTTTATCCAAACTTTCTAAATATTCTTTCAATCCACTGGAATCTTCCATTTTACCATCCAGCCCACTATAAGGTTTAGAAGCTGATGAACTTTTATCCGTTATGTGAGTTAGACACTTAATTTTTGACTGAGTCCGGCTCCTGGCCCAATTAATATTTGGAAACTTACAAACCAAATCTTCTAACTGAGAACACCCTCTAATATCTATAGATGACAAATAAGGGAATGACAGAAGAACTTCTTCAAGAGTGCCAGAAGTAATGCCAGTACAACCACGTAGGAACAAGGAAGTTATTTTTTCCTTGTTGTAATCATTCTGCAAATGATAGGAAACATTAAGCTCACATTAAATAAAAAAAGAATTAAAATCTCTAATAACATAATAATGGAAAAAATGAAAAGAAAGAAAAGATCTCAAAAGATGCGCAACATGCCCATAAGAATATATACAAGAAAAACTTACCATTATTTTCAAAATCAAGGAGTCGGTGCAATCTGGGGCAATGGAAAGAAAGTCGACCTGTCTAGAAATATTTTTATAAAACTTAACCACAGATTGCCAGTGCTTGCAAGTCAAAGCAGCATTAAACAGCGACTTAAGATCAGCACCAAGGAAATGAAATACTCGCGCCAGCACATGACCATCCAGCAGATCCCAGCTTCCCCTCTCAATCTCTAAATCTGTTTCATCTCCTTTGCAGAAAGTCACATTGCCACATAAATCATCAAATGTGCACTTGTCTTTCGGAAAAATTGATGCGTCTTCTTCCATCTCATCCTCCTCTTCACTTCCTTCAACCCTAGATCTTTTGCTCGGACGAAAATGATCTGCAGAAATGGAGAAAAATAATGGAAGGTAATAAAAAAATAAATATATTACACAACGTGGTAAAGGATATTTTTTGGGCCATAACCCAAAATGAAAAACTATAAGACCCCAAGAGGTAGAACTTGCGCAAGTCTAAGTACAATGTTGATCACAAACAGAAGACAGAAAATACAACAGGTCATTTTTTGTTATATCAGTACCTGATAGGTAAGTATGTTTGTCCATCTCTTTCTTCAACTGTCTAGTATTGATCCATGGATCTAGGAATTCATTTATAGCTGCAGCAAACTCCCGACTCTTGTATGACTTCATGACCAATTCATGAAGCTTTCCTCGAGTATACCCAATGAACTGTGGATGTAAGTCGTGGAATTCAGTGGAAACTGTGTGGCTTCCACTTGATATAGCCCTCGATTCTGACAGAGAAGCTCCAGAAGTATCAGTAGATGCTACAGTGTTGTCTTTTTCAAACTTTCCAGCAGGCTCAAGGACTTCTGTAGTAGAGGTAATTGGGACCCAAATTTTATCATGCTTTCTAAAAACACTGCTATGCTTCTCGATTACACTTTGATCTGCCAGTACTTGCAGCTCTGAAAATGATAAAGGTCCTTTTTCATGCCCAACACCATCTAGGTAGTACCAATCACCCATATGTAACTGTAACTCATCTGCTCTGCAGAGGCGATTGTTTGGTATACTAAAGGATACGCTGCTCTTCCAAGAACCCTGTGAGTCTTGCTCATTCAAGCTCTTTGAGCGACCATCTTCTGATGACCTCTTTGTTTCACCAATTACAGAATATGGTCGTGAGGACTTTGAAGAGTATTTTTCCTTTCCTCTACTTTTCATGCGAGGCTCAGAAACAAATGACCCATAGTCTTTGACGACGCATGCATTGATCCTGATCACTGGAAGCATTATGCCTTTCAATCCCCTAACAGAAGCAAATTTGGTTTGACTTAGTCTGCTTGCACTGCTAGGTTCATTCATTTCATCTGGTGAGGTAAAGGCCCATGGTAGGAGGTCAAGTCTTCTGCTCTGGGAAGGATGGCACAATTCATCTTTCTGCTGCCAACGGGGGTCTTCATGGCCAGATTTTGGCATCTGGCATAGAGGATAGCCATCGTTGAGAACAATCTTCCTCTTCCAAGACTTATCTTGAGAAACTTCATCATTTCTCTTCCAATCCCCGCCCTTGCATGACCACTGGCCAGAAAACCATTCACCAGTGTCAATACAAGCAGAAGCATTATCCTTCTCAGATGGGGCTAGCATTATGGAGCTTGATTCTGCAGTGTCTTGCAGTGAAAAATTGGAAATAACATGTGAACCATCACCACTTTTTTCCTCACTTTGTTCACCTATATGAAGTTGACACCAAGTGAAACCTGCAAATTCTCCAAATAAGTTCTTCCATAGAAGAGAACCAAGCGCATACCAAAAATTTATATAAATAGATTTTAAAGCAGCATGTCACTCAATAAGCAGTAATCTCATATCTGAGAATGTTTATCTTATAAAGAGTCAAAGATTCAAATTATAAAACGGGAACTTTCACCTCAAATGGCTATCCAAATACAACCTTAAACAATTTTTTGCATAATCTGACAATGAAAACCAAACACTGGGGCCTTCCAATATGATTGTTCAGAAGCTTCAGAAAAATGTGGGAAAATGTCATATTACTAGTACAGTAATAGATAGATAATTTACAGTATGCCAGAGGGCCACTCAGATATGCATAGATATCCAGGTAAAATGTCATCTAAGAAAGAAGTTGCTATACTTCATTTCTAATTAAATTAAAAAAGTAGAAGCTCCATAAATCCAAACGGTGGAACCACTCGAGCAATATCAGCCAACAGAGCAGCTTAAATAACTATACTGGTCGCCTGAAAGAGAAAAAAATGGGATAACGAGAAATATAAAATGTACCTTCAATATTTCTGCCTCTCTCCCACTCCCCCGGCCTAAACGTCATTTGCAGCACTTCTGAAAGAAAATGCCTTCATAAGCTCCGAAGCATAAAATAAATTATACAGGAAAAATGGATAACCATTTTAAGAAATAGAAGCAGATTCACAGCCCAAATTTTCAGTAGATAATTGTAACTGTAATATAAATTTTTAATAGTTTACAAATTGCCAGGTGGCAAAAATTAAAGAAGGCACTTTTGTATCATTTAATGCCACGTGGCATATCACAAGAGTAACTCAAAACCTATTTAGGGTAGAATAGTCATTAGACAAATGAAAGGAGAATATTAGCTTACCTCCAACAGTCTCAAGTTCCTTGCCAGGAAGTAATTCAACACCCTCTAACAGTGCCCCAACTCTTTCATCAATATGTAGATCATCCAAATGCTCTGATACAGCTGAATTGACCTCGGAGTAGAATATTGGATCTGAAGAGAGGGCCACTGATACCTCGCCAGAAGAAAGTGCCCAGTTCCCATTATCTGCCAACAAATTACCAGGAGCCTCGGGAGGGCTCACCAGCTGAGTAACTTTATCCGAAACAATTGAAGGGAAATTTGCAGTAACCAATGGGGAAACTGCATTTTCAACTGTTACCCACCTGTCGCTATCAAAATGCTTGATTAAGTGGTCAGATACCAGGTATCCTTCCTCAACAAATTTTTTTAAATCAGACAATTTGGAAGGGCCCCGTTCTGTGCCAAAATGATCCAGGTAATACCACTTTCCAGTGGCCGCATCTGCTATCACTGAGACATGTGGAGGTGTGTTGCAGATATCCATATCTTCTTCCATGGATGTCAGCTCCTCAGTAGCTCCATTTTCCAGAGGAGATTCTTTACCCTTTAAGATAGGACTTTCAGACAGTTCTTCCAGGTGAGAAGCACGGTTAACAGTTTTATCATTGGAGCCATTCTCAACATCCAGATTTCTTTTATCTTGTAACTCTTTAGCCGAAGCTTGTGAATCTTTCCCAACAGAATCCTTCTGATTATGCTTTGGTTCTTGTCCTTTTCTTTCATAATGATTCGACCGCCTCTCGCTCGATCCACTTCTCCAATTTGTTTCCCTGTGATCACTGGACCTACCATGATCAAATGGGGACTGCTCCAAGAAAGTTGGAGTCCGAGTCTTTCCATCGTGGCTTCGTCCTTGATCGTGAGAGGACTGCTCCACATAGCTAGGGCTTCGATATCTGCGATCATTGTATCGATCATAGGGAGACTTACTTCTGTTGTAGTGATGGCTCCGATCATAGGGAGACCTACTTCTGTCGTAGTGATGGCTCCGATCATAAGGGGACCTATCAGAACGGCCTGGGCTCCAATCCCGATTATCCTGGTTGCGGGCCCGTGGGGACCGCTCAGAATGACGTGGACTGCTATTATGCCTGTCAGAAACTACTCTAGATGACTCAAGATGCCTAGAAGAATACCTTTCAGTAGGAATGTTCCGTGATGAAGAATTAGCACTTTTATTCTGTCTCTCAACAAAACGGCCAGAATAGTACTCTGACGAGTATGTAGAGCGGCTACCCTCATCAGAAAGCTTTCGGCTTTTTGAATTAGAGTAGAAATCATACTCACCACGGTACTTCCTGTCAATGCTATCTGAATCATTATCATGTCTCTTTGCACGATTACCAGAGGTATAGTCTCTTGCATGATTCTTGCCATTATTGAGGTCATTCTTGTAGAAACCTTCGTCATCTACAACTTTGGAACTGATCCTTAGATTCCTGTCAGCTTCATATCTAGAAGTAGACTTCTTTGCTTGCGGATTACTCCCACCACTTCTATTAAACTCTTTCCCAAATAAATACTTACCGGATGAAGGAGGTGTCCACTCACGTTCACGATCACCTTTCCACCCCTTTTCTTTTGAAGGTGGTGGCGACCATTCACGGTCGCCTTTCCAACCCCTTCCTTTACGGGACAGTGGATTCCACTCATGTTCACGGTCAATCTTCCATCCTTTTTCCTTTAAAGAAGATGGAGTTCGTTCATGCTCAAATTTCCATCCTTTTACCTTTACAGAATCGTATCTTCGTGACTTTGAGTAGCCATAATCATCACCCCGAAATTCAAACTCATTTCTGCGCCATCTGTCGGGTACAAACTCACCTTTCTCCAATTCATCCATTGATGACTTCCATTCATCCCTCACTTCACCACCACCCTTTCGCCACCTTGGAGTAACAAACTCGCCCTTAATCTCATGTTTCCTTTCTGGTTTTTCGGGAACAAACTCGCCGTTCTCAATGGGCAAAGTTCCCAATTCACCTTCCTCCACTTCATCTTTGTTATTGCTGCAAGCTTCACCGTTGCCATTATTCTCAACAACTTCTTTATCACGGTTCAATTCACCTCCCCTTTCTTTTTTTTCTTTCATTTTTGGACTCATTCTGAGTGAAGACTTTGAAGAAGAATTGAGCTTGGTCTTGCCATTGGTCTTGCCTCCGCAAATTGAAAACTTATCCATAACATGCTGTGAAGGCACGCATGCAACACCGCCATCGCCCATGGAACGTCCCAAACAACTCCTTCTCCAATAAAACTCACGGTAATCAAACCTAATTCCGTTCTTCACCTGGGTTATCGATGCTCATACTGCTCCTAAACAATCCGCTCTTCACTTCAAAGACCCCAAATCCTCCTCCGAATCCAAACCTAGAAAAAATCAGCAAAAATTATCGAGCCAAATTAAACAAATAACAAATTACCAAATCAAAGCCAGAAATGTAGGGTTTTCAAAAAGGAAACAAACAGATAAATCGAAGAGGCTAGGGTCTTGAATCTTAAAAACAAATAACCAAAAAATTGAATGGTGAAATGTAATGTCAAATTGAAGAGTCTAGGGTTTTAAATCTGAAAACTTACAAGTTGGGAATTACGGAGCTGAGTCTCGATATCGGATAGCGTACCGAAACTGAGTCGCAGTAGATTCAAATTGAGAGAATTCGAAGAAAAGAGAAACACACCAGATCGATCGAATAGCTGAAGACGAATCTCTGTAAATCTTTCTCTCCTCTCTGTGTCTCTGTACATAAAATGAGTCTTTATTTTTTTGGTAAATATTAATTTGTCTGAATTTGTTTTTGGGCTTTAAGGCTTGGATTTATGTTGGGTAAATTTTCATTTTTTACTAGTTTCCATTTCTACCCTTTGGATCTATTCATTTATTCAAATAGATCCTTCCACGAATATGTTGAAATTACAAATGTGATGCACGTACAGAAGCAGAATCACCAGAAATGTAATAGAACACTCACACAAGGGTGGGGACCGCACATTTTTTCTTTTTAAATACTCGGTGGGACCCACTATTGTCTCTTTTCTGAAGAAATTCTGGTGATTTTTTTATGTACAAATGACTAAAGTCTTGAAATTATTAGGGCAATGTCATTTATGTTTCTTAGAACAACAAAAAAATGTTGGCCAATGAAAAAATGGTAGGCTCCTGGACATAAATGTGGATGGTGTTGAATCTGATGATAATATCATAAAATGACCATTGTTAAATCATTTTCAGACGAGTATCTATTTTAGACATTGATCAAGGTTGTTAAATAATAGAGAAGTCTGTCATAAAGCAGTCATCTAGAAGTGACTTGTAAAATATAGATCTTATTTGCCTCTCGTATTTTTGAGTAACCAAAATAGACAATAAATACAAAAGCTTTGACAAATATTTATTGCTCATTTGAATGCACTTTAACAGAATATTTGAATATAAATCACCATCAGAGTCAAGACGTGTTAATTAATAAGATTGAAAATAAAAATACACTGAAAAAAGTTAAAAGACATAAAATGAGCAAATATTGAGAATCTTTACTGCAGTTAAAATGTGGTGCAAATAACAAAAATGACTGTGTGAATATAATTACTCTTGAAATAATAAGTTGAGAAAGGAGATTTTGGTAAAATGATATTTGCAATGTTGTGTGTAAGTGTCCTGTAATTCTTGTACAAATAACAATGCAGATGTGAAGGACGTTTCCGCCATTTGATAATTGAGCTTTATATTTGGAAATAAAATTTTTTGATAGGGACATTTTGGTAAAACGAGATTGTTTGTTTTGGCGCTCAACTCCAGCGAAATATTCTAAGTGGAGGGACTTCCAAAATTTCATTAAAAGTTGGGAGTTAGGAATAGAATCTTTGAACCACAATTTTAATATATGCTCTTTCAAGTCTATCAAGAACGTCCACCGTTTTGACCTTCCATAACTATCGTGTCACATGTTGATACAAATGTGTTAGATTTTAGTTGATTTTGTAATTGACAAACTCCGTAAATAAAAGAACTTAAATTGATAGGTTGTTAAAG
>CAIGRQ010219212.1:0-15010 GCA_903798375.1 Fraxinus sp. D2006-0159 | reverse complement strand
CAAAAGTGAATACATCCGATCTTGCCGAGAAGCAAATATTCTTCAGCAAGAAAGAATTGTACTCGAGAATTTGTGTACTTGCTTTGCAAGAGAAGTTCCAATTTAAGGTCAGCAGGTCAAGCATGAAAATGTTAACTGTCGTATGCACTGACGATAATTGCATGAGGATGCTACGTGCTTCGACTGTGAAAAAGTTTGCAGTCTTCATGATCCTTAAATTCAACAATATGCACACATGACTGTGGATTTTCAATGCAAAACACATCGATATGCACTAGTTCTGTAATTGTCGAGCATATTTTGAGAACATTGGAGAATCAATAGCGATCGTATGACCCTACAGCTATTGCACGTGACATGGAACTTGAGTTCGGTGTCAAAATCAGTTAAGCAAAGCACGTGGGAAGAAGGTGACTGCTTTACATTTGCTACATGGTATACCAGAAGATCGTTTTCAAAAACTATCCTCTTAGTGTTACGTTCTAGAAGAGGGTAACCCGGGGATGGTAACCCACATCGAAGTTGATTCTTATAATAGGTTCCATTACTTCTTCCTAGCTTTCGATGCAAGCATTCGTGGTTATACACAGTACATAAGGCCAGTTGTTTGTGTAGATGGTAGTCACTTGAAAGGTCCATACAAAGGTGCCTTCTACTATTACTTCTTCCTAGCTTTCAATGCAAGTATTCGTGGTTACATACAGTACATGAGCCCCTTTATTTATGTTGACGGTAGTCACTTGAAAGGTCCATACAAAGGTACTCTTCTACTAGCAACTTCCCAAGATGCTAACAAACAGATTTATCCCTTAGCATGGGGGATCGTATATGCGGAAACAAATAAATCATGTATGTGGTTTCTGTCAAACTTGAAAGATCTTATTGGCGATTCAGATGAACTTGTATTTATTTTGAATAGAAAAAATAGCATTGAAAAAGCCATTACTCACTTATTTCCGTTGTCTCACCATGGACATTATATGTGGCATATAGAAAAAAACTTAATACATCGGTACAACAATGCGAGTTCAATATTTCTATTNTTTTGAATAGAAAAAATAGCATTGAAAAAGCCATTACTCACTTATTTCCGTTGTCTCACCATGGACATTATATGTGGCATATAGAAAAAAACTTAATACATCGGTACAACAATGCGAGTTCAATATTTCTATTCAAACGAGCTGCTACAACTTATCGGATAGAAGAGTTCGAAAGACTTATGGGTTAGATTCGTAGGGTAAGTGCAAGATCGTACGGGTACTTGGAGCGAGTAGGTTTTTTATTTTGGTCATGAGCACTATTCGTTGGCCAGCGGTACAACATTATGACAAAAAACAATGCAGAATCTCTGAACTCAATGTTAATACATGCCCGTTGGTTATCGATCATAAGCTTGGTCAAACACATTCAAAGTACTATGCAGAGGTGGTTTTATGAACGTCGAACCCACACATCCGCATGCAACATTGTACTATCATCAAGGATAGAGAGCGAGTTACGGACAACATTTGAAGTCGGTATTGGGCTTCGAGCTCATGCATTGACAGACAGCTTAACACAGGTTGGAATATCTAATGACACGGACATTGTAGACTTTTTCGAAATCACGTGCACCTATCATGAGTTTCAGCTAAATCGTATGCCCTGTGTTCATGAAACTTGTGCTGCTTGCTTGAGAAGTAGTTCATTATACGATCTATGCTCCTCTTATTACACATCAAAATATTGGAGCGGTGCCTATAGCGAAGTAATATATCCCCGTTACGCAGGGTTGTTCCGAATAAAATTACAAGTACTCCTATTTTGCCACCCGTTGTGCGTTGTCCTCTAGGTAGACCACCTACACGACTTAAACGATCCAGATATGAGTCTACCATATGACTCAGGAAATGCATGCGCTGCAGTAGAGTTGGTCATAACCGGATAACATGTTCACACTCCGTTATAACACAACTGATGTAAACGGGCTTCATCTCCGAAAGTCGTTGAAGTAGTATGTTAAATGTTCCCTAAAGGCATTGTACAAAATGAAGTTATGTCATCATTTTATCTTACTTATGGTTAGTAGATGTTATTGTTCTTCATATTCGCATATTTACTACTCGTATTATTATTTCGAACTTACATTATCATTCAAAATTCATTATCGTTTGCAGACAGTAGTAGACATCTTCACATTCACGACTAAAATACCGATCATTGACATAATAATGCATGATAATTCGAAACTTCATCTGTCATTTCTGATAGATTGTCTCTGTCATTCTCGACAGTTGGCACAGACCACAAAGTGTAACTACATAGAGGACAACCCGACAATTCATCTGTTGTTCCCGACATATTATTTCGTCGTGCTCGACAGTTGACATAGACTACAAATTGGAACTACACATACGAGGGACACGTTGTTGCTGACTCTTTGGTAAAGACTGTTACCAAAATCATCCCTGACAAAAGTGACTACAAAAGAACTTGACACTTATTCATTTGTACACAACTACCTCCCACCTCATTCGTTGTCGATGTTTGAACTTTTTCGCCCATTATCATCATCAGAATCATCCAAACTTATGACAATTATCTCAAGAGGTACAACATTCACCAACCACTCATCCTCATCGGATTCATCTTCATACCACACTATGTACTGGAACCCCTCATCAAGCACAGTCTTCAGTGACTGCGATGCTTCACTTGCAACTCATCTAGGTTCAAAAAAGGAATAGGGACAACAGTTCTCCTACCATTCAGAGGGTTAACATCCTCATCGTCCGAAAAAATTATGATGGGACATAACAGGGATGAACCTGGTATTGTCGAAAGATCATTGAGGTTGAACGATTCGTTGCTTTTCGTGGACGAAGACATTAGTAGCATGCAAATGCTATGGGTGAAACTATTTTTCTACCTGAGTAGTATACAAAGTGACAAAGCTTATGAAGTTTTCAAGTGTAACTCACTTATTTAGTGATGTCATACTATTTATAATGAACTTCTTTGAAGAAAACAACTATGGTCAGTTATTACATAACCACCAAATCACATCTAAAACTTATTTTAACAACCAATTGGCGTGATTGTGTAAGGTCTAATTGTACCGTTTTGATTTCAACTTTGTACATAATTTATGACAATTGTAATTTTTACTGATTGCAAACTATTTTATCTTCACAAATCTTGCATGTAGTTGTTGGCAATCAATTCTCATTATGACCTTAGTATCCATTCACAAGTAGTATTGTCCTATGGAATTTTTACATACTTCAACAAATTAGACCACCAATAGGCAAGGAACAATGCACCTTTAGACAACATGGCTAACATGTGCAACATTTTTCTATACAAATAAAAATGTTTAAGTCAGTGTGATGACCCAATTGGACATCTACAACTGTTTTGAATTATTAATTTTAATACATATTTTTCACAAACTTTTATAAATTGTAGTCGTATACATATTTTTTCACAAACTTATATAAATTGTAGTCATACTAGTATCACTCATATATAGAAAATACACATATAAAACAAGCTTGAATATATATATATATATAATATTAAAAGGTGAAATATAGTTGAAAGACTAAGGTTAAGTGGAAGAAAATGAGATAGGACAATTCTTATAGTTGCTGAGTTAAAATAACATTTATCAAGCCAACATTTTGGCATCACCACGAAGGCTTGCTAAAACATAACATAAAAATTATCTTCCTTTTACAGGATTACGAATTCAAATTCAGTTATCCAACTCGAAGCGAACTTACAAGAAACTACTTTTTCACCCACTCAGAATTGCTAGGGGTAGTGAATGACCACCACATCAACACAAAAGAACACTATAATTAGATATCGCGAGGAACGCTGCCTTCGAGTAGGGACCGCTCTAACTTCACCTGTATCGGGAACGTTGATATCAACGGCATGTTTGATCGCACCACTTACGAAAAAGTAAAATGACATTTTATACCACTCCCACATGGAGATTTGCATAACTGTGAAGTACGTAAGTTACCTTCCACATCCAGCACTCCCGAAGTGGTGGAAGCGTCGTCGATAGGCATGCCATGCACTTCGGGCTCCATGCCTCCTCCGAGTACTGCGAAACAAAGATACAACCCATTTTTAGATTTATATGAGGCGGTATGGGATGTCCTAACAATATTGAACTATAAAACTCACAATAGTTCGTGCACATACCATCTAAATTCTGCTGTTCGGTACTACACGTGCTAAATTGCACATCTCTAACCTGGGGACACAATCTTTCATCATCTACTTCTGCTGACACTACCAATGAAATGAACGTGAGTTACATATACGGGGTCACAGAAGTAAGAGCTACATGACATCTGCGATGAATTTGAAATTAATAAGGCATAAAGATTATCATACCAATAGCATTGTGTGATTTCGGCCTCTGGTCGATGTCTCCTCCAATGTCGTATATGCAACATTCAGATTGTGAGTAAATCTGCCAAATTTATATTTATTGAAATATGTAATGGACATGCATGCTTAGTATTTGTAGTGTTTACACAAGCTCTACATGTACCTCAAGGTGAAAATGATGATGGTACATGATCTTTGTACACATCACGTGGAGCGACAGGTGGTGGAAATCGGTGGTCCTATTACTAATGTCGATATGAAATGAACGTCATCACATACATGGGATCACATAAGTAAGAGCTACATGACATCCGCGATAAATTCAAAATTAATAAGGCATAAAGATTATCATACCAATATTCACGTCGTGTTTCCCCCTATCGAATGTGACGTTGTGTGATTTCGGCCTCTAGTCGATGTCTCATCTAATGTCGTCTATGAAACATTCAGATTGTGAGAGTAAGTTCACCAAATTTATATTTACTAAACTATGTAATGGACATGCATACTTAGTATTTATAGTGTTTACACAAGCTCTACATGTACCTCAAGGTGAAAATGATGACGGTACATGATCGTTGTACACATCACGCGAGCGGTAGAAGTGGTGGAAACCGGTGGTCCTATTACTAATGTCGATATGAAATGAACGTCGTCACATACATAGGATCATAGACGTAAGAGCTACATGACATCCGCGATAAATTTGAAATTAATAAGGTATAAAGATTATCACACTAATATGCACGTCGTGTTTTCCCTTATCGAACGCGGCGTTGTGTGATTTTAGCCTCTGGTCGATGTCTCATCCAATATCGTCTATGCAACATTCAGATTGTGAAAGTCCACCAAATGTATATTTACTTAAATATGTAATGGAGATCATGCTTAGTATTTGTAGTGTTTACATAAGTTCTACATGTACCTCGAGATAAAAATGATGACCGTACAAGATCATTGTATACATTGTGCAGAGTGACAGATGTGGTGGAAATCGGTGCTCCTCTACTAATGTCGATATGAAATCACGGAGTCTTGCGAATTTGGTCGTGAATATTTCAAGTTTTACTGTTCGGAGTTGCATTTCAAATAGGACTCTTTGATCGAATAACATGTCCTCTACGTCTGATCTAGTCAACCCATCTCCAAATTGTACACCCCAATATCTGGATATTAAATGTGCACTATCCTCAAAATAATCTTGTCGGGGATCGTAGGCTACGAAAAATGTACCCAACATCCCTCCTAGGGTATGCTCTTGCTTGCGCTCACCGTTGCCACTATCGGTTCATGCATCATCATGGCTATCTCAATTGTCGTCAGAACTGAAATCATCGTGTTCTGTGACAGAGGTCTCTTCATCACCGCTCGCACTGGCACCTATATCATCCGACCCTCCAATAGTCTCCTCATATGATTCCCTATCGGCCTGCCCATCTCCTCCACTAAGTTATGCGTCAGATTCAAACTGTGCATTGACGACAGTCCTTGTGATGTTATTCAGAGCAGGCATGACATGATCATCGAATGACACAAGAATTAAGATGTAGTATTGGTTGTGCTCTGGCTCGATCGGACGCAGTAGGCGTATATATATAGCTACGTAAGAAGTTCAATATTGTTAATGGAATCGGGACACCAAATTTTTTAAAGACAATTACAAAAAGTTGAATAACTTGGACCGCGAAAGGTTACCCGCACTCTCTTGAAGAAAGCATCGTATGTGCACTGTTGTAATTGTTTGTGGTCGTCCAGCTGAGAAGACGTGGGGAACGTTCACCATTTCGCTGACCAAAATGGGTACCAATTTCAGGAATTACCTCGAATGCCCATATCTTTCGCAGAATGGTCTCAATGTGAGTAAGTTTCATTTTGAAAGGCAATATAAAGCCATTGAAATGACGATTTAAAACAAGCGTGAAATAATTGTTCATACCTGCATGGCTATGGGAAAGCTGTGAACTGTGTAACTGATTTCCTTCTCCATTTTCCTCTTTGCATCCAGAAATTTCCTAGCCCAATTGCCCTGAAATCCCTTAATGAGATGAGAGTATCCTACTCTACCCCCCAAGGGTATGTGAAAAATATGTCAAGGTCGTCGACGAGAGAAAGTGTCTCGACATCTATGTCCACATTGTTATCTGGGACTTTAAAAATACATTCCACTATTAGAGCAAGCCCCTACTTGTATCTATCAACCCGTGGGGTCGACAACCAAGCACATGTCTTTTCAAGTTGTGCACAGGAAATCTTGTCCAAAGATTTGAAATACTTGTCCTTCAATCTACTTTTATCCAGGACTCGATGGAACCGATCATCGTCCAAAGGGACACCACAATGTAGCCACGTCACCACCGCAAACTCTTGCAGTCCAAATCAATAGAAGTGTCCTTGGACGTTGAACCATAGCTCATGCGTCTTGTCTGTTCGAATGCTTCTAAACACAAGCTGTTGGATAAGTTGAGTTGAGAATTGGATGTTCGATACGTCAGCCAGGAAGCTAAGGGAAGACTCTCGAAAATCTTGTTGCTGGCGCTCATTAAATAGCTCCAACATCCTGTACACGTACTTGAGGTTGTTGCGTTGGGAAATCCGTGCATGCAACCGTGCGTCTTCCGAAACCAGAAATTCGAAATCTATGCTCCCTACAATGTATAAACAAAAAGAAAAGGGACATCTTATCATATTTGATAAGTGTAGAAGCCAACTGACAAACATGCAATAAAATCGTGAAGAGTTAAAAAACGTGGATCGTATGACAAGAGCCAACTAGTCACACATTGAAACACGGGACAACATGTGACCAATGTATGACGAGAACAAGAAAATGTGTGATCCACATTATTTCACATAGAAGCCATCTGTCAAGAATGACTGCGACTAAATGTCGGGAAACGATAGTTATCGTATCCAGATGTTAGCCAAATGTCGAGAATAACTGTAGCTAAATGTCGGGAACAACAGTCACCTAACCATATTTCACCTATCTGTCAGGATTTACTGAGCTGGACTGTCGGGAACTATCGTTCATGATTATGTGGAAATCTTACATCAACACTAGGTCATTGATAAGACTGTAGAAGACTATTGTTATTGCAAGAATGGGTTTGATATGGCAAGATTTTGGAGATCTCAATGAGTGTGTAAAGCACCAACAGCATCAAAGAAAATTCGAACCCTCCCACAACAAAGTGTAAAAGAAAAAACAAGTCCCTATCTTTATCTATCACTGTCAGTCTTTAACTTCATTAAAATAAGCTATTATAGAAAAAGATTAGGAAGATATCTTACTCATGGAAGCAAAAAAGCTTCTAGAAACCAAAATGCAGCTACAACAATTTGATGGGGTCAACTCAACTTAGTTGATTTTACCTTTCCAGAAGTTTTAACTATTAGTACTATATTTTTTTTGTGATGATAGGTTGTGATTTAGAAGTTGATTCTTGCCATTAATATATTTTTCTTTTTTGTTCTCTGTCTATGTAAAAAGGAGGAGAGTGGTACTACATAAAAAAAACCTTGTCAAAAGGAGGAGAGTGCTCGGTATCATGTTAGTCATCTCTGTTGTTATATTATTGACCGGTATGCAACTGCATCTATGTAGTACATGCTTTTAATTAGTTGTATATAGAGTTTAATCTTCATCTGTCTTAACAAACTTAAAAATTATTTTACTCATGCTTCAGATACTTTTCTCATCATATTTTTCCTTTGACTCTGATCTTCTTTGTCTATAATTCAGTTGCAAAGGAGACTGAATTTGAGTTTTGGGGTTTTATCTTCGTTATGCTTGCTGCTGTTATGTTCGATTTTCGTTGGACAATGACTCAGATCCTTCTTCAGGTAAAGACCAGATGCTTATATATGCCGTTCTAGTTTTTGAACTTGTTTTAATTCTTATCATTATTTTGAATTCTCATGGTACATGTGCTCACTATATCTTTATGGTCTTGGCACCGTTGATTGATTTGTGCTCATCTCTAAACTGGCATGAAGAAAGTAGTATATGATAAGCATAAGCAGTATTTACTCTTTTAACCTAAAAATTCTCCAAATCTTACATCCATTAAATTGTCTATATTCACAGCTATATATGTTAGCTTGAGCTTATTTGCTTCACATCTTTAAATTTAAATTTTATAAAGTTCAATGTAGCTATTTTAGAAATATAATGTTTATGTTTGTTAGAATTATGATCTCTTTAAATATCCAAAGGCTCAAATACCATTTAATTACCTACAACTTTACAAACTTGTGCATATATAGCTACTTAATATGCATATCCAAACCATTCAGACTAGCTTTCCTGCAATTTATGTGCACTATGTTAAATAATTAAAAAATGAACTCCTTTCTAATTCTAGCTCTTCTTGTTTTTACCACAGATCTATCTTAAAACTTATTCTCTTCTCAACTGTAATTTACACAGTTATTTCTTAGTAGCCATATATTTAATTCCACATGGTACTACTGTTGTTTTAGACTTTAATCCTGCATGAAATCCTCTGATCAAGAAATAACTTAGGCACATGTCGTATTAATTCAACTAGCTTTAATCCTGAGTGACATTATCTCAAATTTCTCTCCCCTATGAAGTGTTAAGCCTGTATAACAAAGTTGTTCATACATTGGTATTTTATGATCTCAATTATTTAGTGCCTTATATATTTTATGATCCATACATTCAATCTAAATTCGACCAAAAATTTTCCCTTTGTTTTGAGATGTCCCCTTCTCAACTGTAATATACAAATGATTCCTCACATGTCCTTAGTCAATCTATTCATAATTAAAGCAAATAGATATTGACTTAGAGCTGAATCTTGATGCAACCTTACAGTAGGCTGTTTCGATGTTTTGCTTAAAACATATCACAAATTACACACAGGAGTCACACACCACAGTTCATATTTTGAACACTCTAATTAAAGCTTTGAATACTTAATAAGGCATTTTAACAAACATGTTGCTGGCATGCAACTAATAAGAAGAAACCCGAATGCAAATAAATAAATTGAACTAATCAAAACACATAAATGAGTTTCTGTTAATGTTACTTAAAATCCAATGGCAACCAACTACTTCAAGCACGCATAGAAGAAAAAATAAGGGCAAAATAAGCCAGAAGTGAGGTTACTTGTGTTACAGTCGTTTTCTCGGTGGTGGTCAACAACAAATTTGGTGAGGGCAGTGAGTTGAGGATTTCTTCTTTTTTTGGCAAATCGAATTGTGAACGGAGTGAGTTCAACGTTGGTTTGGTGTGTTTTGGGTGGCTGATGTTTTGAAGGTGAATGTCAATGGCAAGGAGGTTATTAACGCTTCGAATGTGAGGAAATTGCTCCCTCAAGGATTGGGTTCTTCTCGTGTGGGGGGTAGAGTGGTGACTTGGAGTATGTCTTCTTGTGCGGATTGTAGAGTAGTGAGTGAAGTGAGTTATTTTGTCCATTTCATCTTCTTCCAGACAAATTTTTTTTTTGTTTTGTAATTCAAATGTACTATAATGCTGACATTTTGTACGCCAAATCTGAATTAATGCTAGATATGTAAGGTATTTCAATTATGCAGAGGGGTAAAAATGTCCAAAATTGACAATCTTGGAAAGAGTTAAAATAGTGACATTTTTGTAAATGCAAAGCCAAAAATTGACATCTAGTGCAATTTCCTCTTTCTCAAATATTATTGAGATATTTTCTTCATGAAACTCTTCTACAAATAACTTCTACAAGTAGAAGCAAAACCCTACCTACCAAATGAGTCCTAAGTTCATTTAGATCGATTCTTATAACATTGTCCATAAATGTGTGACATACTTTCTAATTAGTTATGAATATACTTTACAGTACTCACACTAGTTGAAAAATGTAAAAATAATTATCAGGCTTGTTTGAGTGTGCTTAAAAAAGATATTATGTTATCAATAAAATAAGTTCTACGTTATTAAGACATGTTTGGGAACTCAGTTCTATATAAGCAAAAACAATTTGCCAATTTATTGAAATGCCCTTTATAGACCAAGTTCTTTCATATAATTTCCAAGATTATTTTGTAAATTTTTAAAAACTTTAAGGGTAATATGGTAAATGGGTTGGTCAACCAAAAAAACAAGACAATAAGTAGGGGATAATTGCAATTGTACCCCCATGCCTTTCAAAATGTTGTAAGTTTTCCCCTAATCTTGCATTCATTGTACATGTGGCTCCAGACCTTTCAAATGAGTACGGATGAAATACCAATTGATGGGATCCATTTAATATGCTATTTGACAAAGAAAAATAAAATATAACATTTCTTGACCAATTAAGTGGAGGGTAAAATAATTAAAAATAAGGGTCATGCTACATGTACAAAATTGTGTCCAAAATGGCCAAGTGGCGGCCGCCTATTGGAGGGGCACCTGGCCCTACAGCCGTCCCTCCAATAGGGGCCGTCACTTGGCTATTTTGGACACCATCTTGTACCCCATTTTGTACACCAAGAATTATCATAAAAATAATTAGAAAAACCAAAGGAAAAAAAAATAAAACTGTCTTCCAGAACCAAACCAGAAAAGCCCCCACAAACTAGCACCCATTCTTACCCATCGTCGGCTGGTCAACCACCACCATTCCACCCAAATGATGGTCCATCATAGCCACCGCAACCACCTCAAACCAAAATTCAAACACATAGGAAACCCTTTTTGTCTTCATCTTCGGATTTTTCGTTCTTTTTTTTTTTCTCATTTTCCCTGTAAAACTTATTTATTTTCTTCCTATATATGTATATGTATAAGCAGCAGATTATTACCTGTTGCCTATTAATTCCGCATAACCCCATTCACATAAATCGCAATTCTAAACCCTTTTTTTCTCACTCTCTTCATTTTCTAGAATTCTATTTGTGTACAACTTTGGTATAGATGATAAAGTAAGAAAAAGCCCTGGAGTGAGATTTTTTATAAATTATACATAATTTATGGGAAAATTGCAGTCACGATACCAAACCTTTTAAAATGTCACGGCTGGAGTCCAAGTGGATGAAAACCGTTAGTTGACCAATTAAAAGCTTGATCAAATGTTGACTAATTTTAAAAGGGTGAAAATGTAATTTTATATTTTACATATAAAATAACTAAACAAAAGAACTAAGTAAAAAAAACACTGTTTATTCAACATTTGGTCAAATTTTTAATTTTTGGTCACTAACGGTCAAACTAACGATTTTCATCCACTTGGACTCCAGCTTCTATATTTTGAAAGGTTTGGTATCGTAGATGCCACAAATGAAAGGTTTGAGCAAAGTCTGCAAAAAAGTGAAGGTTTGGTACCGCTGCTAGAATTATCCCTAAATAAAAATAACAGCGGTTATGTCGGAGGAGTGAGTCCAAATGGTGGAGTTTTGGTGGAGGATGACCCCCTCAGCAGTTTTCTAAGTCGGGTCGAAGGCAATTTGATCCAGGTTCAATTATCGATGAGTGTTTTATAGTGACAAAGGAAGCGGCGAATCAAGTTATGGATTGTATACACCGAACTCTTGACTCAAAAGAGAAGAAAAAGGACGTAATTAAACGTGTTGACCCCAAAAAATGGTCCGATGACTGACCAACAAATAAATAGAAACTAAAATCTACACTAGCCGAATCACTGTATGATTATAATTCAAGTCACTCCTTTTAATAAATGAATCAATGGGGATGATAATCCGAGATGTTTATAAGTTGTGTAGTAGTTAGTTGGTACGTAAAGAGGGGGGCGACCGGCTGAGCAGAGTGGAGAGAATTAAGATTTACTTTTGATGTGTAAACTTGCATCCCTCCCTCTCGTATGAAGTGTGGGTTCTTACACCCAATGCAAGGTGAATGAGGTCCGTCCGATCCATTGGCTCCTATTAACATCAATCAATCATTTCAGTCATTAATGCTAATATCCTCATATCCTTGTTTCTGACTTAGGATTAGACTGTGTAGGCACGTAGAGGCGACGTTGGCAGTGTGTTGTCTCGTCAATCACTTCATAAGGTTTGTTGTTGGGTGACTAACCGCCTCGCCAAGGGATGTGCTTGTATTGGGGACCTCTGCCAAAAGGGGATCATATGAGCAGCTTTTAGGCTAAGTTTGTCTCAGTACGCATATAACCGGGTCGCCCACATCTCTATGCCACATGTGAGCTGGTCCGTTTTCCACGTGGTGTGTTTATTTTACGATTATTTATATGAGTAACAAAACATATAGATGCTCATCAAGCGTCATCTTGACTGTGAGGCGGTCACATGTTTTTTTATTTCAAACCAGCTTTTGCCTCGCCCCCAATCGTAGGACTGGAAACACGGTTTTTGTTTTTTGGTTTTTGTAGGTGGTGATTGGCTACTTACGATGGCGGCAGTGGTTGTGGTAGGCCATCATTTGGGTCGATTAGCGGTGGCCGACCTACGGTGAATTCAAGTGCGTTAAGACGATCGTCAGACTGTTGATCATTGACAATCAACAATTACAATGACGAAATTGTTTATTAATATTTAGCTCTATTATAAGCTGCAAATGAGACTCTTGGACACAAATATGAAATGCAAGTAAAGAACTAAGTAGTTATCTCGAAAAAATGATCATTCAACTCTAGAAATATGGAGTCTATCACATGGTAATACAAATCAATATAAAAACGATAATAATAAGTCACTTGTTGAGCTCTAGGCATAGGTCACATCATATGGTGATCAATAAGTAGAGATGAATAACATTATTCTTTCTTATCGAAATGAACTTGTGAAAAAGTTTAGGAAATATTTTTGTTAAACCTTTTCCATCAAATAAGAGAAAAAAAAAATATTTTTTTTGATGCAAACTAAGAGCAAAAATGGCATCGAAAAACTTGAAACATGTTTCTTTTTCTTTTTGAAAAGTAAGAAAAGTGATCCGAAAATATTCATTAACAACATTTCTATAAAAAAAACTTAAAATATTCGTGATATACTCAACTAAAAATAATTGAACATAAGAGACACATGATAAAACTTTCAAACTCTTATTTTGAATAATATTATTCATCATATTTTCATCAAAATTGTTAAAAACATAAGATGCAAGCAAGAACTCATTTCATTATTTGGCGTAATTACTTGAACCAAATTAAAAATAAATCTTTATGTCCGATTTTGAAGGAAGAAATCCTACTAGTATTTATTCTAGACATTTTTTAACAACATCGTAACAAAAAATCCTAATTTCTCGTGAATATAATGTTTATACAAATATGAAATTAAACTTTGAAAATTCAAAATCCCGTCTACTCAAAACTTCGATGAAATTATGAAAGATCCACCCTACAATACAATATAGAAATATAAATATAATTTTTTTTTTCAATTATGTTTTAGGTTTTTCCAACCACAATGGGCAACGGTTCCATGTACTAAAATACACGGCAAATAAATCATTTCTTCCACCTTAAGACCGCGCCTAGAAAAAAATAGAAAAAACCTTCTTCTTGCAGCATTCCAGAGGAAGTTCACCTGTGTCGACAATGCCATCCTTGCAATAACATACCGGCCTAGCTCAAAATGAGTGCCAACAAATTCCATTCTTGCTTTGGCTGAATGCTAGGCCCAGTAGCAAACTTCGACTTTGCTGATTGAATTTGCAGATTCTTGTAAGTTTCAAGAATTTATTTTTTTGGTTATTTATTTTTGTGTTAGGGATTCCAATGGAGCTAGCATGGACAATCGCCTTGGCTCGCCAGGTTCTGGCTCCGCCCCCGTTGACCACGGGTGGGGGCTTTTATGGTATGGTTCTAGAAGAAGGTTTCATTATTTTCCTTCTCCTTTTTTGTTTTGGTTTTTTTTAATTATTTTATATGGTAATATTAAAAATTTGCCATTTTCACCCTCCACTTAATTGGTCAAAAAGGTAATTTTTTTTTTTTTGTCAACTAATGGCAAATCGGACGGATTCCATCCATTTGTGCTTCAACCACACTCATTTGAAATTTTGAAAGGTGTGTACTTACGAGTGCAACAAATGAATGATTAGGATAAAACATGCAACATTTTGAAAGGTTTAAGGGTGTTGCTACAATTATTCTCAATAAGTAGAATGGAAATTACTTATTGCTTGACCTCCCTTTGTCTTAAAAATAAGTCCTATTTTTGTAAGCTAACGTGTTTGAATATATTTTTTTGTGCTTATAAAATAGTCTAAAATCCAAACATGCGCATCATCGACAAAACCTAGAAATTGATACGTCCAGCATAAGTTACATTGAGGTGACTTACCGTGCAAGGTGTTCCATTAAACATAACTTGTGGATGATTGAATGGAATAACACACCCTTGCAAGGAAAAACAACATTACGTTCCTAACCTATGTGGACTTGTCCAGTTATAACTTAGTTTCCAAGGGCGTGCTTCAGAGATTTACTGGATCGGTTATGAACATTTTTTCTAAGTATCAATTTTGATTGTTTATAACTGAATCGATTTAGTAAAAAAATACATAATTACTGGACTTGAAGAATGCATTTTCATAACTAAAGAACTTAAACAAAAGTTTCAAAAATCGGGTATTATATAATATTAATAAGTATAATATACAGATAAAATATAATTTAAATAAGGATAATATATAATCTTTGACAATACACTGCAA
>CAIGRQ010219204.1:0-17240 GCA_903798375.1 Fraxinus sp. D2006-0159 | reverse complement strand
AATAATACTCTATAAGCAATCCAAGCATTTGCAAAATAACAATCAATTCTCTTAATGTAATTCAACACATCAATTGCTCCAATAATTCCTGTAGGTAACGATTCCCTTAAAACTTTAAACTCATAATATAATTCTACCCCATCAATATCAGAAACCATATTATTCTTCAAATAATTTTCAATGTTAATGCAAGAACACTTCAAACTATCATCATCAATAGATTTAAGTCTTTTCAAATCAAATAAAAAACCAAAAATATCATCATATTTTTGAAATTGCTCAAATCTATTTTGAAGTGATAGAACCTAATCGACTATATATATGAAATAATTGGTTTTAAAATATTCTTTAGCTGTTGTGTTATCTCTTCATAACAAGTCTCATCAAATTGTTTCTTTCTATGTATAACCCGTTTTNATGAAATAATTGATCTTAAAAGATTGTTCAGCTGTTTGTGTTATTTCATCAGAAGAAATCTCATCAAACTGTTTCTTTCTATGTATAACCCGTTTTTCACGAAATATCGGTTCAATTTCCAATTCATTTGCAATCTCTTTAGCATCAAACATGGCAGCTTCAAACCCAGATTCTCTATAACTTTTGAAAAATGAAATGAGCCCTTGTAAATGTTTTATAGCAACATCAATATGCATGTCTTCTGCTTGCAAAAGTTTGCTTACTCTGTTAACATTATTCAACACTTCAAACCAAATAACCATTCCAAGTAAGAATTCAAAATTCTCAATTTCATATGTTTCCAAACACTCCGCCTCACTTTTTGTCTTAGGATCATCAACATTTGCCAATTTAAATAAGGCTTTTTTTTTTAATCCGTGGAGCTTGAAATCTTGTTGCTCTTACACTTTCAAATTTCAATATGACTTTCCCAACGAGTTTGTCACAAAGGCTTAAGGGTAAAACCATTGTCCATTTACATTCTCTTCGCTTCTATTCAAGTGAATGCAACCACAATTCAACTGGCATGCAAAATCCAACCTCCCACATTCACCCGTTGGAGCAATAAATTCAACAGTAAAGTTTGTTTAATCCAATTCCATAATTCCATCCAATTAAAAATCCAATTTGTCTTCCCATTATGAGGAAATTGCCTTATATTTTGCCATTCATCAGTATCTTTAATGAAAGCACATAATATTTTAAACAAAAATCAACTCAAATGAACAATATACTAAAAATCAGCAAGCTGAACTTTCAAAGTTTACATAATTAAATTGAAACAAACATTCTCTTAATCTATCATTGTTTAACTCATGAGATTTATCATATGATTAATCTAAGGTTACTTATAACTACGAAAAAAATAATCACTGATTCACCATACAACTGCTAAGAGGGTTTCTGTTAACCTCAAAACTCGTTACGATTTCAAAGAATTAAGAAATTCAATCTGTTTACAGCTCACAGCCTCACAGCCTCACACGCTCAAATTTAGGGAAAAAAAACCGTGACATTTCACCCTCAACATAATCTTCACATTTCATAAAATAAGAAATGAAATTCATAACCATGAATTCATCAAAGTGCAATGTGCTGAGTCCCCGCAATAAAAACCTTAATCATAAAATATTTTGATTCTTAGAAGCCTCAGAAAGATCCGATCCTAGAAAGGTGCGAACTGTGGACGTGGTCGTCGATCAGCGGTATGTGAGGCTTGGAAATTGATTGATTGATTTATTTTTTATTTTTTATTGATTGCAGAGGAGGTGTGCCTTGCGGTGCTGGTGGAGGTGTGAGTGTCGCTGCTTCAACGCGAAGTGTAAGTAGGTGTGTGTACGTGCGTATGTACGTACGGTGCTGTGGGTGTGCGTGCGTGCGATGCTGTGGTTGTGGTTGTGGTGGCGGTCGCGGTGTGGGTGAATGAACTGCTAACGGGTCCGCGTGCGTGTGCGGCGGCAATTGCGATTAAGCGTGCGATGTTGTGTGTGGTGTCATGACAATGGTCAAGGGCGGGATGAATTGGACGTGGGTATCTGCGACCAATTATTTGGTTAATTGTGACCAATAATTGATTAGTTTTTGACAAATTAATAATGTGTGACCTAAAAATTGTGACTGTGACTTACAATTTATTAAATTATAATTGATCAATAAAAATTTTGATTTTGTGATTGATAAATAATCGATGACCTATAATTTGATGTTTTTGTAATCATAAAATAAGTTGTGTGACTTATAAATTTTGTGATTTATGATCGATAAACGAACTGTGACCTATAAAATTTTTGGATTGTGACCTTAAAATTTTTGAATTGTGATCAAATTGCGTAGATCTGTGACATTTATATATTTATTAATAAAATATATAATTAATTAATTAAATCATAAATAGTTTTAATAAAAACCTGATTTTCGAAATTTAAAATCTCCGTCATTAATTTTAAAATGAGTGATACTTAATACTTGATTTATGTATTGTTCCCTTTTTTTAGAGGTCCCACAAAAATTTGTGGCCCAAGACAATAGCCTTACTTGCCTTGGGCCAGGGCCGACCCTAGGCGTCAAACCCTCCCGAACAACATAGCAAGATTGTATCTTTAATTTCTTGGTCAATCCATATTATCTATTTATCCGAGTTAACACGCCAAAAATCGAACATGTTTGTGCAGCTCGTTTTGCCATAAACCTTTTATGAAGTTGTAATGCTATTCATTTAAAATAATGATCCTAAATCCAATCGAGTTGAAATGTATTGAACGATGTGACACTGCCATCACTCTAAATAAATAGCATTATTCGCTCATGATTTGTAAAATCTAAACTAAGCCCCTATTTGACAACCATTATAAAAAGAAATTGAGGAAAAATGATGTTTTGAATAGTATTTTTTTTGAAGAATGTGATTAAAAAGTAGGCTAAAATGTTTTATATAAAATATTTTATTGTATGGATATAATTAAAAATGAGCATGAAAATTAAAGAATTTTGAAACAATGATCATCAAAAAGAGGCTAAAAAAATTAGTGATGAAAGATAACAGACATCTTGCATGAAAACCACACAATTGAAACCAGTCGAAATCCTTGTTTGATAAGATGGATTAGATGGTCCTAAATGCTCCACTACTTATATTTCTTTCTTTCCCAGCTTTAAAATGCACCATTGTTAGGCGGGAGGCAAATTTTGCAGCCCGTCCTCTCTAGACATCTGAATAAGTTGGGGAATACCCAAATTTCATCTCAGTTTGTAATGGTTGGTGTCAATGAAAATTAGTCTCGGTTTCAAAAAATAAAACCCCCCACTACTAAATAAGAAGTTAATTTTTTAACTATTTACAATCAGTAATCTACTGCTTACTAAACATGCAGATATAACGCTATGAACAAAAATCAGGCAGTTCCGTCTAGTTTTATGGTAATGAATATGAAAAAATTTGGGGTTCTAAGCCTCAAAATAAATGTTTAAAAGTAAACTCTCAATTCAAAACTGATGAGCAAAGTATAATGTATCTACAAATTACCTCATCCTAGTATCTGACAAATTGTCTTTTGTCGCCTTTCCTACCATATGGATTTTTCTCACTGAACCCATTCCGACTGCGTTCAACTTTTTTCACCTTCTTCCTGAATTTTGATGCGCTACTCTCTATGTTCAAGTTTACTTTGGGAGGAGAGGATAAACAGAATGAAGCAGCCACAGCCTGCAAATAGCACGGATTACTATCATGACATACGAAATAATATAATTTGGCATTCTGATAGAACTCAAGAACTATGGTCGGTCCTGAATAGTTCACTTCACACTGCAAGACCGCATTCCATCCTTTGGGAAGCTATACACTTGGCGTCAAGTGATTATGTAAGGAAGGGACGTGGGAATCTCAGGGCAGTTTTAGTGTTTGTCTCCAAGCCTATTGCCTCAGTAGAAAGTTAGTCCTAAACCTTTAAAAATAACCAGTTCATCCTCACCTCTACATTATAGCTGCACAATCAATCCACAATTATGCGAAACCATCTCAAGTTTCTGGGCACCAGCACATGTTGAGAAGCAAACAGCTTTCATAAAATTGGGCATGTAAGGCCAATATAACGACTTAAATGGAACTTGGACAGTTTGTCATTGGAACCAATTGCACTATTAAAATTAAAACGAAAGGTTGGAGACCAACTTGCCACTAGGGCAAAGGTTGGAGATCAAAAGTACTAGAGAACATGAAAACCGTAAAATTCAAAATGTTCGTTCATCTAATATCTCATCTCTGGTTAATGATGGGCATGTTCATGCACATCTGCTCCAGTGCAAGCACATTACATACACACAGTGAGAGAGACAGACCATAATCCCATTCAGTTTCCTTTCCTTCAAAAGCACTTCCTTTTTCTTTCACCTTTTTGATTTGTTTCGTATTAGTTTGCATTGTATAGGAAAAGTACAAGACTCTTTCGCAATGTATCATCTTTGATGAAGTGTTAGGAAACGTGGCTTAGAGCATGTTAAGCTAAAAGGTTTACTTATAATAACTTAGTTAACAAATAATTCTTTTTAAAGGTAAAAGCTGGAAATAAGTTACATACTTGTACTAAGGTAAGATTTACTTTCAAAATAAGTAAATTTTTTACTTAAAGATAAGAAGAAAATAACATACAAACGTAAGTTTTCCATTCTTTTAAGTTTAGCCTAACATGCTCTGTGATCTATCTAAAGAACGGTGATCTTCAAAATGTTTATTTTATATAACATGAAAAATTGGCTAGAATGAATGACTTCCTGGGAGTTTCAAATAACATCCCATAAGTTTTGAGGGATATACAAAAGTTGCAATTTTACTGCATTTTAATTACTGAAAAATAATTATAAGATATACTTCTTTGCTAAACAATATTTCCACAAAGATAAGTACCTGCAGGTCGAGTCGGTGAACATTAAAGATGTCCTTCCTAGAATGTGAATCGTAAGATTGTATGTAAGATTTGTATCCATCTTTAGCCGACTTATTCAAGTAATAATTGTTTGAAACCAGCTTTTCCTGAACCAGTGCATATAATAAACAATATTTACTTCCCAGGAACTTGTGAAAACAACGGAAAATAAATTACTTTAGTAATAAATATAATCAAACAGTTCTAAACAAGAATTTACCAGATGGGATTGCACGTTTGCAAGCTTCTTATCATCAAATTCATACTCTTTCACATGCTCTTTTTCATCCTGAAATCAACAGCGACCATTATTCAGGACCAAAAAAGGCTGAAACATTAGCTTCTAAATTTAGAGGACAACTTTGGCATTGGTAATACAACTCCAGCGACTAAACAGCTGTGAAAATTCCCAAAAAAATTGATCCAGAAAGATGCAACCCAATTTTGTAGTTAATCAATCCTTGGGACCTTCTTATTCGACCCCGAATTTTTTTAGTCAGGATCCAACCAAATATAGAAGCAAGTTACCTTATTATCGAAATTTAATGTTAACTTTTCCATTATTTAATCATTATCATTAGTAGTGAAAATAAGGTAACCAGATTAGAACACCAAACTATTTCTATGAGCACATATTTTCATTATGCTCTTTCACAAGAAAATATTTGCTACCTTAAGGTACTGAAGAAAATGCAATTCTTCCGGAATAAGGAAAAGCAGGGCCTTCCCTTCTGCACCTTCCCCACGCGCTGTTCGACCAACTCTATGGATATACTCCTGAATGTAATAACATAAAACAAGGTTTAGCAGAGTTCAAACATTATAAATCAGGATATCATTTAGAAGGATATCAGCACCTTAGGGTCATCAGGGGGATCATACTGTACAATCCAATCCTACAAGAAGAAACACGAAGAAATAAATGGGTGCCAACATCTTAACCAAAACAAAAGAAACATCAGTGCTAATTACATTTGATCTTGTGTACTACAGTGACAAAAATTAACCATAAATTGGTTGTCCCTTCTCTTTTATTATACTCTTTTATTATACAAGTCTCTCTATTATTTCTCAATGTTTTCAAACCTGGCCTGGGCCGATGCCCAGACAAGGCAAAGGGTCAAGACACAAATTGCTGGTAAAAAAATATAATAAATAAACAAATATACTATAAAAAATTTTATAAAAATATATGACAAAATTTTCACATCACCAGTTCGAAGTATTTAAATGTAAAACTTATTGTTATGTAACTTGTTTGTACACCTCAAAAATAAATCCCATTTCTCTAAACTAAAAAAACTATTTTAGATTTAAAAAAAGATTATATTCCACGACCATGCGATGTTGCTAATAAGCATAGGCAGACAGTGGGCAGCTGGGATGTTAAGCATTTTAACGTGTTTCCTAAAAATTAACTTATAAGTTCACACTTTTTCTAACCAATCGAAGTCAAACACTGATTTCAAACTACCCAAGCACAGAACAATGAGCGCAGGAATGAATGCACCTGTCTCTGCCAAATTTATTATCCACACATTTTTGGGACCCACTAATGTTCTCCAAAAAAATTACTAATAATTTTACAAGAGCTAAATGATTCTCACATCAGATAGTTATTGTTGTGAAGAGAGACAAAAAAGCTTATAAATGGACTCTGATGACTAGCTTAAAAGAATAAGCAGCTAAGTGGTCATATTTGCCGTGCGCATGGATTTAGTAAAAGAAATAATAATTAGTTTTTGTTCATATTTAGTAAGACGAACTGGGCAAAACCAGGGACTGTTCACATCTTAACCGGCCAGTTCCGCAGTTATTTTACATTTTTTAAAATCCTATGTTTACACCAGTTTACACTACATGACTGGGCCAGTCAGTTCCTGGTTTTCCAGTTGAAAGAACTGCTCTGATCTGGTTTTAATACTACAGAGATTTCTGTGACTGTGCTCGTTGGAAAGGAATCAATTCACAAAAAAATAGGAAAAGATTCTGCCAAAGAAAAAAAGGGAGAGTGAAGATATGCCATTCATTAACTATATACATATTCCATATATTATCAGTTTTTTTTTCTTTTTACCTCTTATTTCCCAGGTAAATAATATATTTTTCTTTATTTGGTGGGGCTGGGGGCAGAGTTTGTGTTATAAAGGTGAAGAAACATACCACACCAGGAATATCAAGACCACGTGCAGCTACATTGGTACATAACAAGATACCCTTCTCCACTTCACAAAAATTTATAAAGGAGGAAGTTCGTTTCGTCTGCTTTTGCTTTCCATGAATGTCCAAACAATCAATCTGAATGTATCTAAGAAGTTCTGAATGAAATTTGACGGAATTGCATGATGAGAAAAAGACCATCACTTTCTTTGACAGATTCCTCTTCAAGAAGGAATACAAAAGAACAAATCTTTTGGCACATGAGACAACACTGAAGCCTTGCTGCAGCCCTTCGTTGGTGACCTATGAATGCTAACACTCAGTCAAAAGGGGATAAAATATATCAGTTTCAACTAAAAGAAAAATCAGAAGACAGTGTACCCGCTTCCTTCCATAATCCACATCAATGTAGACAGGAGTTTTCTGAAATGATACACGCGCAAGATCCTCCACCTGAAATTGATAATATGGATGCGTTTGAGCCACATTATTTTGAAAGAATGTATTCTGGAATAGTAGATTGTTGAAAAATGTGTGATTAAAAAAGAAGGAAAAGTTATTGATGTGATGAAAAATATTATTTTATTGAAGAATGTGTGGTTGAAAATGAGTAGAAGAATGAGAATGAAAAATTTAATATGCACTAAACAGGGGCTATATTTCTTTTTTAAGTCCGCCAGGCAANTGCCACCTCTATATATGGTTGAAAAAGAAGAAAAATTTATTGATTTGATGAAAAATATTATTTTATTGAAAAATGTGTGGTTGAAAATAAGTAGAAGAATGAGAATGAAAAATTTAATATGCACTAAACAGGGGCTATATTTCTTTTTTAAGTCCGCCAGGCAACAGTAACTGAATATCCTTTTTTTTCATCATCTATACAGTAAGCAATAAAAATTCACTTCAGAACCAGAACATAAGAATCTGCAATGATGTGGAAATTTAGGAAGCTAAAAGAAATTGAAAATAAAATCATATTGGAATACATTCTTGTATTTATTTCTTGCATTCTATTTGTTCTTTATTTTCCAAAAACAACATAAAATTTAATATTCTCTTGTAGAAATATAGAATATTTCACCAAATCAGTGTAAAAAAACATCAGCTTAGAATTCATACCTTCTTAGTCTGTGTAGCAGAGAAAAGAGCCGTTTGTCTCTTCTGCATGGTAAGTAGATTAGTTCACAAATAATGAAGATGACTATATCATTTAGTCATTTTAAAATAGTTATAACCGTATTGCAATACAACATTTACATTGTTCAGCACATACATAGGACACAGAATTTCGTTACTCTCAAGGGATGGAAAAAAAGCTATAGAAGCAGAAATGAATTCATTAAAGGCTGATGAGCAATGGGTGCCATCATCGAGATACCACATTAAGCCAGCTGTATCCACCCATTCAGTACACAATTTTGTACTTTCATTTGTATTAATTCTTGTGCAATTAGCAGCAGAGGCCCTTAATCTTTGATAAGTGAGCACTTGAGGTCCTCAACCAGAAATTTTGTAGGAATTGTTCCCCAATGACATTTTGTCAATTTAGCCATTAGAATGCCACGTGTCTCTCACAAGGTTCCAAGAGCAAGAGGGGTAATTCAAAAAAAGAATCATTTCTTCCCCCAACTTTCAACCTCCCATCCGTGCAGCCCCTCCTCTCCTCTCCCCTCCCCTCCCCTGCCACCCCATCCCCTACTATGGAGCAGGTCGCTGCCCACAGCCCCCATCATCTTCTTCCCCAAAATCCTGATGAATTAGCATTGCCAGATTAAATAATCTCCTGTAACCCGTGACTGAGAACTTCGGCAAGAAAGTGAAATCCTGAGTTCAATATAATCTCTATAATCAAGAATGCTTAAATCAATTTAGCAGAGTTTTTCCTCAATTTCTCTTTCCAAGAGTTCACCAACTAATCACTATAATGGCGAGGGACAATTGGTAGCTATGGGTAGGGGTGGGCAAAACCCAAACCAACCCGCCAAAAACCGACCGAACCAAACCAACCCGACAGGTTTGGGTCGGTTTTTGCATATTTTTTAAGTGGGTTCGATTTTTTTGCTGCTTCTATGGGTCGGGTTATGGGTTAACCCATCAAAATTGATAAAACCCGTCCAACCAAACACACCTAATTAAAAAAATTGAAAAAATAAAATAAAAGGGTAAAAACTCACATTCCACTCAAATTCTATTCCCTCAAATGCTGAATCAGTGCAGACGTAAACCTAAACGTTCTCTGCCTCTCTCATTCTCTCTAGCCAAATGCCAAATGCTGAAGCCCTAATCCCGCCGCGGACTCTATTTCTGATCAAATCATCCACGTCGCTCGCTGTTTTCAGTCGCCCATGCCGGTCCCATTTTCCTTAAATAGTATTTTCTGTCCAAATAATTATAGGTCTCCAGCTCATTCCTAATCATCAGATCCATAATTTGTTTTTTTATTTAAAAACAAAATTGTTTTTAAGAGTATCTGTTACCTGGGTTTTTTTAGATACATTATTATATGTTTTTAATGAACTTTGATCATACTTCTTTTTATGTTGGTGTTGTGCAACATTGAAAGTTTTATCCCATTGTCTATTTTTTTTTAGTTTAAATATCAATAAATCTATCGAGGTTGGGGAAAATTGTTGCTTATGAGTTGAAACTTTGATTGTAATGTAGGAGATTTAGGGTCTACTTTTATAGATGTTTGAGATGATGCTATTGGAACAATTTGTATTTAGGTTTTTTTATGGATATTTGGTGAACCGACCAACCCAACCCAATCCGACCCGACTGAAACTTGGTTGGGTTTCAACCCTTGTACGGGTTAGGTTGTGGTTTGGTTCTATATCAAACCCATCATGTTGGGTTGAGTTTGAATTAGAACAAAAATTGACCCAACCCACGCCCACCCCTAAGTATGGGTATGAGTGGTGACATGAGTGATTCTGATTTTTTTCTTTTTCTTTTATATAATTCTTTTCATCTTTCCTCACTAGATTTAATTTTTTATTAAAAACAAGGACATAATTGTCTTTTTAACCAAACATCGTGTACAAAACATGTGACTTATTAAGAGTTTTTTTGGACGGAATCCCTTAGTTTGGACTCAAGTAATACAGAAATTAAAAGTTGGGGACCCAGGTTCTCAATTATATGAAGGTTGAAGACCTCCGGGGAAAAATCTGATCTATAGGTTACAAGGTTTAACTTAAATTTGATAATAAATGCAGCCATCCACTTCAATAATTGCGCCACGATCCATCTTTTTCAAAGTCACGAAAAAAGAACATATGCATAATGAGTTCCAGAAAAACTGAAAAAAAATCATCTCAGAGAACTCTCAAAAGATTATAAGTCGCATTTCATTCTGCTCCCACCCACAGAAAAAAACGAAAAAAAAAAAAAGGGCGGGGGGTTGAAAAAGAAGGCTGGCAATATTAAATTTTGCATAACCTGAAAAACCAAAAGAAAAATTTGACCACGTCTAAGACTCATAAGAATTAACTATAGCTACAAGTACCTTTGGCAAAATTTTAATGATCTGCATCATTTGTTCTTCAAAATTTGCTTCCAAAATCCTATCAGCTTCATCAATCATCAGGCACTGCAAGTCCCAAAATGTATTTAAAACTTAAAGCACTATAAAATAAGCAAAGGGAATAAAAGAGGGAATGCTTTCAGTGTTGTATGATACATCTCTTCATGCACAAGCTAGTCCCTACTGCTTCTTTAATCATGATTAGTGTTCTCGAGTTGAAGAGAAAGGATCTACTCAACGGCCATAATGTTATTAGGATATGTTGCTGATACCATTCACTTTTGCTCTTTTTCACTATATTATATATTATTGTCTCAACTATTATACACAAAATACAAATGAACAAAAAAAAGTTATTCAAAAAAGATTACTCAATACCATACTATCTGTTAAATGTATTGTTATTTGGTTCCCATTAAGTGAAACATCATGGCCTTTCTCCCGCTATAATTTCAAATCCCATGAGGGACCCCCTTGTAGTGCAATATTCCACTGCTTAGAAGCAAAAAAATGGTGATTTAATGCCTTTGCCTAGTTTTCCCATCAGAAATCATTCTCCATAAGGTTACCACTAATTTGTGTCATCACAGCTTTTAGCTAATTGATAATAATAAAAAGACCCATTCTAACTGTAGAGAAAGAACCATACTATACTATTAATATTTTGGAAGTCTTTTAGAGAGAATAATAATAATAATAATCAACTTTTGTCATTACAACATATTGTTGATCCATCAATAAATAAAATGAATTTGCTCCATACCGTCATAACAACAACATACGTGATATCAATGGCTGTGAGGACATGTAAGATTTTACAATACTTACATGTCTATTGTGAAACATGGTGAATGAAAATCAAATTTTAGCCAAGAAAATGTATTTCTATACCCGTAAGCTTTTATATATGAAGCCTTTAGTATTTTGAAGATGGTCAAGAAGACGGCCAGGCGTTGCTATTAAAAGATTAGCTCCTTTGACAATACGCTCTGCCTCTTTTGTCGATGAGACACCACCTATTGCTAACACAACAGTCTGTGAATGATACTTTAGAAGGTCTTTTGCCACAGCATGTGTCTGTATCATCAAGTTGGAAATTAGTTTAATAACTTCAAAGTTCAAAAGTATAAAATGCCAATATATCTCTGCAATTAAATGCTAATGAGGTTCTTTTTGGGTGATGATGGCAGGATTGAGGCCTCTCTGAACATCTGACAAATCCCGGGTGCATAGCCCACCCAAAAAAAAAAAAAGACTATGTGCCAGGCATACCCCAAAACAGAGCCTATGAGGTAGGCCCCAATGAGCTGAAGTCAGGTGCCATGAAGCCAATCTCCAGGTCAAAAATTATATATTATTTTTTTTTAAAAAAAAGGGCTGGAGATGGACTTCAAGAAAGGATGGAACTACTTGGCTAAATGCTAAGGGGTACTTTTATATAGCAAGCAAAACAAATTCGAATAAACATCTTATATACCTGCATGGCCAACTCCCTGGTCGGGCAAATGACAAGGACGCCAGTCCCATTGCGAGGCTTGAAACTGCCTTGATACAACAACTCCACAGCTGGTACCAGAAAGGCAAGGGTTTTGCCAGAACCTGTCCTTGCAGCTCCAAGAACATCTTCGAATCCTATAAGTGGTGGAATTGCCCGGGCTTGGATCTTCAATCATAAAAATCTATTTTAGGAACATAAATTCTTTCTGATCCATTAATGTCAACCCAATAAGAAAAAAGATTGTAAGTAGCACATAAAATAAAAAAATTATAAGTAACATTCAGCACGTTTGAACGTGCTCAAAAGAAGCCCTTCCAGCTGCTATTCTTGGAAGCTCTAAAGATGCGAATTTTAAGCACTGCAAATACAACCCCATCTTGTCGTGGGATTAACGAATAGAACAAAATGAAGTTCACAGTAAAATCAGGGACAAAAAGTTAAAACCAATAAATACAGATTACTCGGAAACATTACTAGGGTAACAATTAATCGCCATCTTCTTTACCTCAGTCATGTACTGAAAACCCATGTCCTTGATGGCATTCATGGTGGGCTCGGATAAACCCAACGATGCAAATGTCTCCGTACTCATAATCCCAGAACCACTTCGTATCATCTTCTCTCTCTTCACCTTCTCTTCTTCTCCACTTTCCTCTTCTTCCTTCTCCTCTTTTTGCTCCGTCTTCAATTTTTTCTTGCTTTTTCCCTTCTTTTCTCCAACTAGTTCTTCTTCCTCTTTATGTTCTCCAATTTCCTCCCCTTCATCGCTGCCTCCTTTTTTCAAGTACTCCTTATTCTCTTTTTCGGGTTCTGAGTATTCTGATTGGGATTTTTTTTGTTTCTTTTTGTCTCTGTTTCTTTTGCGCTTCTTCTTTGTGGAATCCATGGCTTCATTGTTTGGGATTTTCACAATTCCCGGCATTGTTGTTGATGCGTACGAGTTCTAGAGAAAATTCCAGGAGCAGTATAATTGAAAGGAGTATGCAAAGGTACGGTTCCAAGGGTTTTGCGGTGGGTTTTCTATTTAACCTTTTTGAAGCATGGGGTTAAAAAGTGCGGTTGCAATGGGCCGAGCCGGCCCATTAAACATTTTACTTGATTTATTCGCCCAACTAATTAGACCGAAAAAACGGCGGGGCGGGTGCCCCGACCCAAACCACCCACCCCTTAAAGAATAAGAGGGTGTGTGGTAGAGATTAAAATCAGATTAAAATTGAAAATATAGCCGTTATGGTTGACTTTTATTAGACGGGTGGGACCCAATAACGGCCATATTTTCAATTTTAATTGGATTTTAAGCCGTACCAAACAGGCTCTTAATTTATACCTGATTTTTGATTAAATAATTTGCAATGGGCCGAGCCGGCCCATTAAACATTTTACTTGATTTATTCGCCCAACTAATTAGACCGAAAAAACGGCGGGGCGGGTGCCCCGACCCAAACCACCCACCCCTTAAAGAATAAAAAAAGTTAATTAACTACAAATTAAAAAAAATAGTTAATTGAAATTTTTTGAAAAAAATAAAAATAAACGGGGCGGGCCGGGCCGGGGTATGATATAAAATTATTAATTAAATATATTTGATTGATTCAAATTTTAATCTAAAACTAATATACTTGTCTATTTTTTATTGATGAACAAATAAGAGAGAAAGAAAGAGTGAATTTCATGTAAAATAAAAATAAAAATCACTCATTCCTAAAGAAAATATTTTCCTTCTACGGAGTGATTTTTATTTTTCAGGTAATTCGTAATTTTTATCTCTCTCATCTGTTCCCTCTCTCTCATCTATTAACCAATAAAAATAGACAAATATGATATTTTCTATATTAGAAATTAAATCAATCAAATACATTTAATTAATAATTTTCATAAAAATAAATTCTGGACAATTGAATTCCCTAAAATTTATTTTTTTTTAATACAAATTTCATATTCGTAATTAAACGAACCTTTAGTTCAAAAAAAGAAGTTAAAATATAACTTGATTTTTCAAATAATAAAAATAATTAATTTTACTTTAAGCAAGTAAAAGTGCAATATCTAATACGAATTATGTCAAGGTAATGTGAAACCCTAAATTATGGAAACCCCAAATCTGAAAAACAAAGTGATAAAACTGTCAAAAAATTGACAATAAATGGCATAAATAAACGCACAGAAATGCAAGAAGAATTCATACCCTTTGTACATGTCCATTGGTGGATTCTTTTGCTTCCTCTTAGATGACGATTTGTCCTTGTTGTCATGAGCTCTTTTTACTGTTTCTAAGTTCAAACCAAACCTCGTCGTGACGAGTTTTATGTTGATATATCATCAAGTAATATAATATATACATTTTAAAGCTTATGAATTTTACAATTTTTTTTCTCGCTATAAGGTAAAATAAAAATAAATAAAAAATTGAATTCAAAATATATGAAATAAAATTAATAATGTGGACGTGGAATATTTTTATCCGTGTTCATTTTTTTTTTATAAAAAAAAATCATGTAAATAATCATCAAAGGCTTGAAGACTTTTATTTTTTTTTAGGAATTTTAATAATGTTATTTTTCATAGTTTTTATTTTAATTATTTCAGAATTTTGATATTTTAGAATTTTAGAAATTTTTTTATTTATAAATTCTATTTGTTAGAATTTTATTAATTTTCAAAAATTTATTTAAACGTTTGTTTTTTTATGTTTTGAATGTTTTCGGAACTTTCACTTAAAACATCAAAAAATGTGTTTTAAGTTTTATGTTATAGGTTTAATCATATTTTTGAAAATTCATTTAACAAAATACTATACTAAACAGTTTTTAACATTTTGCAAAATTGAAAATTGAAAACAGTAAATCGTTTGTACCCTCTCTCAAAAAAATTAAAGACCATTTTGATTTTTCCAAAAAAAAAAAAAATTAGAAATAATAACACCTCTTTAATGAATTTTGTTTCCACATTACTATTAAGCCACAGTTTGTTTTCCTTTAAAACAAAACTATTTAATTCTCATATTTATTTTCAACTATACATTTAAACAATAAAACATTTTAGATGTAAATCTTAAACTTATCCCTATTTTTTAATGACACATTTTTCAAAAAATCACTATTCAAACATCATTTTTTTTTTTTCAATAATAACCATCCAACAGGGCAAAGTACTTTTTAATTCCGAAATTACTCCTTTTTCAATCTAAGTTCCAAATTTCTTTCTTTCACACAATCGTCGACTCGCCATCCACTGTCATTGAAAATCCATCTCAATCCGAATTGGAAGGATTTATAGGCAAGATTGAAGCAACGACTCACCTCTCGCTTCCCTAGCATAACCTCCATTGCCTCTTCTTTCTTCAAATTCTTTTCTCAAGTAGGAAAATGTTGATTAAAAAGCAAGCCCATAATTTGGTGGAAATTAAAATGTAGGTTTTAATTTAAATCAAAGTCAATAATTAATTTTTATCATATATTTCATAAGATATACAATTTTTCAATCACACATTTCATTAACTTTTATTATTAGAATTTATCAAAAAGCTATTTTTATCTCATACCAAACATGGACAAAATAATAGCAATATTTCCCTGAGCTAAATGTTTCATTGGCCATTGAATTTTACACCGTGTTATGACTTACTGAATTTCATCAGTTGTTTCATTGGCCAATGAACTTAGTTTCGTCGAACTCAATCACTCACTTGATGAAAATCGTTAATATACATGTTGACTTGTAGATGGAAAAATGATGTGGCTGGTTAACTCCTTCAAGTTGTAAGTTGTTTACCAACACAGCTTCCACGTCAACAAAGGCACATCCAAACATGACTTTGATTTGTAAAACCCAAACACTTGAGCATGAAAAATCAATTTCCCCATAACAAACCCGTGACCGTGAATCCATTTCTCCCAATTACATACCCTTGATCGTGAAATCCATTTCCCTCGGATCAAACCCTTGAGCTGAAATCCATTTCCCCCAAATTTCTCTTTCATTGTTGCGAAGCTATGAACCCTAATCCTCTATTCTATGTTGCGAAGTCTGTGAACAAACAAGCCATTGTTGACCATTTTGAAGGCGTGCACATGGGTTGTTCGCCTGAAGGTAATTCCTAAATAAGTCCTTTGGTTGCTTATTCAATCTGGTGTATTACCCTGATTCTTTCGTTTTTCCCTTTGTACATATTCTTCTATTTTTCCTCCTTTAATTTTGAAATTTTTTATATAACTAGTTTTGGCCCCATGCAATGCATGTGGTGTCTTATTTTTGAGGTTATATTAGCGTATATATAATATATAATACGATAATCCAATAGAAAAACGTAAACGACAAAACTAAATATTTGTTTACATCAATTGAAGGAAGAAATGCTCTATTTTAGATTGCTGAAATTCTCAAACGATATAGTTAGCATTGTCCTTCATGGAATTGTCATTATTGTCATGAACACACTGATAGTAACCAAATTCTTGTCCTTCGTGGAGGAAAAAGTCTTCATATCAGATTAGTGATATTAAACACTAAATCTTATCTCGCTGCCCTCATTTCTTCATTAATGTCCTATTGAAATTGCAATATCGTTCCCTTGAAACATTTACAATATTAGAAAATAAAATAAAGAAGGAAAAGAATAAGCCTATCAAGTTAATTTAATCACTTTCTAAGCAACAAAATTTGTATCATTTCCTTCAATTGTTCATATTCATATGCAACTCTATTAAGGAATACAAATAAAATCAGCTCAAATACTCATGAATGCTTTGCAATAAGAGTTTCAAACTTTGTGGTGTAATTGCTCTTACTTGCACAATCCAGTAAAATTTTAAAAAAAAATGTAATGGCTTTTCTAAAGAGTTGGAATTTAAAAGAAGAGACGGCAAGAATAAAATCAAGTATCTTTCTAACATAACAATAATTATTAACATAGAATATAATATAATTATAATAAGCGCACAAGTTAAGAGATAGAGGAATGGTTAAACCATTGTACCTGTAAGAACTTAGAACTGCTGAAAAGATGACAACAGTTAACTTTATTTCTATCTTATGCATCTTCTGGAAAACTTTCAAGACACAGAGGAAGTCTTGTTTACCCTTTATATTCCATTTTTCACAACCTGATTTCCCACAAGCCAACTACTTAAAAATTTGTCTAATATTTATGTTTCAAAATAGTGGATAAGAAGTGTGA
>CAIGRQ010219196.1:0-10845 GCA_903798375.1 Fraxinus sp. D2006-0159 | reverse complement strand
CTGATTTTTCTTTCGGTCTGTACTTTTAATCTCCATTTCTCTGATATGTTATACATGTTTCAATTCTACGTAGTTCCATCGTATTGTCGACTCTCATACAATTTTCAAGGTTGGAAGGTTGCCTGAGTAAGGTGAACAATTTGAACTTGGTTTGATGTGTAATATGTTTCTTCATCGTTTCAATTTCAATATTTATGGAATAGTCATAGCTTGATGGGAGCTTGGCTATATATAATGAGGTTTGGTCCATGTTCGCAAAAATTATATATTGCAAGTGCACTGGTGCGTTCAAATAATAAAGCGGATCTTTTGAGTTCGGATTGTCGATCACTCGAGAAATGTTTACTTTTAATTACACAACTTTAATCAATTCAATTTTAATAATAAAAACAAACACACAATAAAATTTGATTTTGAAAATTTAAAAAAATTAATTAAAAATCTACAAAATAAGAAAACATAAACACTTGAGAATTTTGGAAGAAAAACGTGGTTGGAATTCATGGTTTCGCTTGACCGCTACCTAATTAATTTCTCCACAAGCCAATTAATAAATTACTCATTTACTATATTAGACCCATTTTTCAAATTTAGTTAATTACCCCTCTCGAGGGAAATTAACCCTAATTAATTGGTTAACCTACTATATCTCCATGTCGCATTAAATCTTTGGGAAAATAGTTCAATGGGTTATCTAGGGTTAGGGATATATCTCTATCTCCTATAAAAATCTAGAGTATTTACTATTTGATCTAAAACGTACAATCTTTTCTCGAACGATGTACAAATCACTAAATCCAATCATTTAATGGTCAAATAAATGAAAGATATTTAACACATTAATAAATACATATGAAAATAAGCACTTTAACATTAAAGAGCAAATATTAAAATTAATTAAAGTTAGGTTAAGTTACTACCATAAATCCCAATATAAATAACTAGCCCATTTTATACAAATGACAAAAAAGGGTATATTTTATCCAATACATTACAAATATGGCAAAATAATTGAGAAAAATACAAAGTTATAGATAAAACCCTTTTTTGAAGCTTGGTCTTGACTTTCTCAAATATTTCTCCAAATCCTTAGATGTATTTTCCTTGTCCTCTTGATTTTGCCCCCAAAATTATAAGTAAATTGAAAGAAGAAGAAAGGAAAAGAAAAGAGAAGGAAGGAGGAAAAAAAAAAAACAAAGAAGAAGAAGCACACAGCAACAGAAGCCTTTTTAGGTTTTAAAATTCATTTCCAAAAATTGCAGCCCAAGCCCCTAAGTTTGAGAAGCTAACAAAACAGCCAGGAGCTTTAAAATGGAGCTAGATACTTGAAGGATTAAACTATATGTACTCCACAGTGTACTAAATGGTTTACTACATGACCAAGTGTTGGCCCCCTATTGGAGGGGCGGCTGACCAATCCAGCCGCCCCTCCAATAGGGGGCCACACTTGGCCATGTAGTAATGGAGTTTGTATACTAAAAAGTACATGTAGCATGGTCCATACTTGAATTTGGTCTAATTTTACAGCGAAATCCCCTAGATAATTGCACGTCAGGTCCCTCAACTTATATCTTGTATAATTTGGTCATCATATTTTGATTTTTATTTCATTTATGCCCTCCGTAAATTGCGTCCAATGTCCTTTGACTTTCTAGATTTGTTCGTTTTGATCCCCACATTCACAATTTTGCACAATTTTGATCATTTTCTCCTCATTTTCCTTTGATCTGTTTTTTTAGTGATTTTTTTTACCTACAATTATGAGTATAAATTCACTCACTTTTATTAATAATAAGTATATTTAAATATTAAATAAGTATGCAAAAATACACTTATCAGTCCCTAAGCTCAAACACCATCATTTTGGAGTGTTGGAGAGCTTAGAAGTGCCTAACCTGGAGGAAACAAGAGCTCGTGGAAGATTGCCAATGGCCGGAGCTTGTGGAACATACACCATCATTTCAAATCCATAGGTTTTCTTTTCTCGAACGACTTTTGTTTTGCATCGATTTTTAGTCTTACATTTGATATCAGGGCATCCCATAATCTCTGTCTTGGTGTTTTACAATCAATTTCCAAAACTCACTTCTATGGCAGGGTTTATTTATTTTTTTGAAAAATCAAAGTTCAGATTTCTCGAGAAAATCAATTTTCTAGCCTTGTATTTTTAAACTTGAGATTTGACATTGAGAGGGTCGAATTTGTAGCGGTTAAACCTGAATGGAGTTTGAAGATGACCACCTTTTTTTTTAATCTATCGTCCATCCCTGTTTTCTTATGTCTTTCCAAAAGGATGCCATTTGAAGTGATAAGTAGTTATTGGGCCATTTTGGAAATGATTAATTGTTTATTGGCTCATTTAGAATAGATTTGGAAAGGGAAAATTTCATAAGTAAGAGATTAAGCATTACTTATTTTAAAACTTTTTTTTTTTTNGGCTCATTTAGAATAGATTTGGAAAGGGAAAATTTCATAAGTAAGAGATTAAGCATTACTTATTTTAAAACTTTTTTTTTTTTTTGGTGGAAGGAGGTCGGTACCTCCGAGATTTTATTAATATGTCCTCATTTATGGCGGAGGAATACCGTGGTTACAACTGAAAAGAGGTAAAGCAATAAATGAGGAAGTACTACTTCCCACACAATAAAAGTAAAGTACAACAATAAAAAATGAAGTACTACTTCCCTTACAAGAAGTGCAAATGTGAGTAAAAATAAAAGTAAAGGCGGATACTAAGAATTAAGCTCTAATGTTGGGCAGACCATATTTCAACCTGAACGATCGCCCTGATATGTCGTGGTAAGTCGGTTGGTCCATAGTTTTGGTATCTACGATGATGCCACCTTCGGTAGCAAGTGCATCTGCAACTTGGTTTCCCTCTCTGAAGATGTGGGAAACCGTATCTCTGTCAAAGGAAAGGATATCTGCAATCTGTCCGAGAGTCCCTTGGATAGGCCACAGTCTGCCACCTCTGGTGATGCAGTGAAAGGCAACAGTCGGGTCAGCCTCACCCAAATATTTGACAAACCAAGATCTCTAGCCAAAATTATCCCATCACGAATAGCCCGCCTCTAATATCATACATTGTCCATATGAAGCTGAGAAGGCCCTGATGCATTTGCCTGCGTAATCTTAATGATGCCTCCCCCACTCGCAAACCCGTCATTGACACAACCATCGGTGTTGATCTTGACAGATCCAAATCTTGGAGTGTACCACCAAACTATGATAGGGGAAGGAGATGGGGAGAGAGTTAAAGAAATACCAAAAAAATTAGCAAGCTGCATGTCATTACGCCAATGTAACGGTCGGAGAAGTCTACCAATATAGAGGAAGGATACCATACGGTAAACTCTCCATAGAATACGTCTTAAACTCATACATATGCTTGTCATTATTCCTCTCAGTCCAAAGAAATCAGAAAATCAATAGAAGAATAATGATGCGAATGTGCCCGCTCCATGCAAACTGTCTAGAATACCTCCATCTCAGAAATCTCTGTCTGACACTCTCTCTTGTACTCATGGTAATCTCAAATAAAGTTGCCAAACATGATCTGAAATACTACTACTAGTAAAAATGTGAGTGAGGGTCTCAATCTCTGAACAACACTGACATCGGGAAGCCAACTGACTACCTATCCTCCTCTAGATAATTACATCAACTGGTCTTAAGTCCTGTCATAATCTCCAACAGAAGAACAAAATGGTGGGGAGGAATAATATGGCTCTACAGTAACAGTTTTGATCTCTAGAATTGCCCAAAAATGGACCAACATCCCGGGAATAATCGACGCCGCAAACCACCAGATTTTGGCATCCTAGGAGAGCCCCTAGCATCAACATCATATACCACCAAACAACATCAAATTTCATCCACAAAAAGGCCAGAAATCGAGCAAAAAAAGAATCTGCCAGAAAAAATGAAAACTGCCAGAATCCAACATTCCGGTCAACTCCATGGCCAGAACCTACTCCTAGCAAACTGCACACCACTAGACGATGCTAACCATGCCAACAATTCACTTCAAAAAACTCCACAACAGCTCCAATTTGCAGAAAGTTTACCTCCATTCACGATAGCTGTGAGCCCATCTGAGAAGAATGCGAATTTCGACACCGGTGTTCACACTCACGGTCGCGGACCACTACTGGTATCTTCTCTACGTCCAGACGAACGCGTACATGCTGGCAATTCATCCATATCATCTCTCAAACTCGCTGAATTGCAATCTAAAAACTGCACAGTCAGGATGCTCGCGACTCCATTCGTGAAAAACTTAATTTCCGGCGCCGTTCGATTTACTTATGGAGGAGGACCACCTGGAATAGACTCGTCCTCACATGGCAGCCCAATTCTAGTAATGGGTCTTCACCAATTGCATCAAAACCAGGCTCAATTGTTGGCTGCCATTGGAGGGTTGTGCGAAAAATTAGGGTTTCACAATTTTGATGATCTTTCACTACTCCAAGTGCTTAATTCGATGGGGGGGGATCTCCAATTAATGATGGTATTGCTATGAATATATACCCAATTGATCCAATTAGTGCTCAAATTGTCGAAACCAATTCTCTAAATTTGCTTGAACGTGACTTGGCTATCAATTCTTTAATTGGTAATGAAGTGGAGGGTTTGGCAACAAATTTGACTTGTGCTAATGTTATGGAAGGGTCAAAGATCCAGGGTAATGAGTCAATTGGTAGAATTGATGGTCAATTGAATCCCATTCCTACACACATAGCTGATGAATCTTTTCGACTTACTAAGGTACCACCAACACTTATTTCTACTCCTCCCATTACACCTTCGATGCCAATACCACCAGCCAATAGCTCGATGAAAATCACATCCAACTATGATCCCCTTCCTCCAGCTTCACTCAAAACCGATCGAAATGCATCCAAATTGACCAATGGAACTCAAGGTCTAACTCAGCAAACAAGAAATGTTCAGAATAGACTTGTCCCTCCTTTGCCGACTCAGAACTCAGGTAAAACACATGTTCCTCCATCTGGGATTACGGGAACTACCTAAGCCCCTCGATCTTACGCCGCTATGCTCAATTGCAAACCCGCTATTACACAGGCTGAGAGGAGCCACAAGAAATCATTTGCGCAAGTCCTCCGAGCTCCTGAGGACTCCAGACACCATAGCTTGGTTTCTAAGGAACCATACATCCACCATGTTGAGCTCGCTATATTCTTTGAAGAGTCTGATGAACAATTTTTGGCTGAGGCTTACAGGTTCACTCTTGTCAGTAAGTGTGTACACCGAAAACCCTCAATGATTAAGGTACGCGACAATTTTTTACGCTTCGGATTTAATGGTGATTATGAAATTGGTCTTATAGATGATGCCCATATTATTATACACATGGCACACGAGGATGATTACTCACAATTATTCCTCAAACCCACTTGGTACATTGATGGATGCCCTATGCGAGTCTTTAAGTGGACCCCTAGTTTTAGTCCACAATATGAGGCTCCTATCGTTCCTGTTTGGGTCTCATTTCCCTTATTGCCTATTCATTTTCGTGCCAAAAGCGTATTATTTGCTATTGCTAAAGCCATTGAACTTTCTCTTCGTATTGACGAAGCCACTTCTGACCTCCGATGACCTAGTGAAGTGAGGGTATGTATTGAGGTAGATTTAGAATGTAAACTCCTCGATCGGGTTTGGATAGAAAGGGAGAAGATGGGAGGATACTGGTAATCGATTGTGTATGACAAGGTCCCAATTATTGCTTCCGCTGCAGACACTTTGGTCACATGGATGTGAACTGCTCTAGTGGTTCCCAACCTGCTCCACCTGTTACGGCCGCTGGCAGTGGCAGCCTCAATCATAGACATGATCCTGCTCCGGCCAAGGATAAGAGAAAGGGTAAGGAGGTTGTGACAGCACCTCGCATGAGGTGGACGCCTGTTAAGAGAGACTAGAGAAGACATGACAGTACATCCGGAGAGACCTCTAAGGCCATACATCATATTTCCTCCCATTGATCCCAGTGGCCCGCCACTACTATTGCTCCATCTGTGACATTTGTCGTGGCAAATGTTCATCGAAACATACAACATGATGCGATCAATCAAATTAAAAGTTTCTCAAACGATAATGCATCAAATATATTAATTTTTTATATTGGGACTGCACCATTAGATGAGAACTTGGATAACCCATTATTCCATGTTCACATTTGATGATCGAACAATTAATTAGACAAAATTAGTTATAGGCATTAGTCATGTAGAAATATTATTACGGACATAGTAGTTTGTTAGACAACATATTTCATTAATTGTCGGTTCTGACAAATTGTATGAGTACTTCTTGACACTTCATTGCAAATGACTCAGTTCGGGCGTAGTGGATATTCAGATATACACCATTATATACATATGTTACATCGTGAATCTTTGACAAAAACTAGAGACCATAAATATAGTCGATCACCTAAGCATAAATTAGTTTCAAAATTAACAAACTCAACTATGTTACTATTGAATCTTCTTTAGAAGCACACAACATTTAAGTGACAGTTATACCAAAATGAAACATTTGTGCGCATCACTAATAGGTATTTCAAAACAAATCTAAGGTAAAAAGCTAAACAAAAATACTATCATGATATGTTTCCATTAACTCATATAATGTATCTGATATGTTGCTTCATTTAACGTTGCTCGACTCTTTTTCTTCTCCCCATCGTGAATGGGGTTATGGTCGATGCAGCGAGCACTCGACACGTGTTTATCGTCCGCCTATTTGTGTTAACGTCATCGTCACCTTGAACGAGTATGGTTGATGCCAATGATACATTAGTGTGTACTCCTATGCAAAAGTGGTTTGCGTCGTATTAGTTAACAAAATTTAATAATGGAAGAAAATAACAGATTCTACCAACATTTGAAGTATAACATCGAAATGATACATTTGTCTTCAACTGAACATACTTGACGTAAAATGTTAGAATTTGACATTGTATAACTTCACCATACAGAACTTACCATCCACCTCCGTTACACTACAAGCATTGGGAACTTCGTAACTGTCCGAACATGTACCGTTCGGGTCGACACCTTCATACAAAATAATAAAATTTCAAATGACAAGTTTAAGAAATCCAAACAGTTGGGCAATTGTTTTTTAAAATGAAAGTAGTAATACATACCAATTGCCTCATTTACCTCACTAGCCGATGGACCCTCCGGTAGTTTGGGCTACCACCTTTCGGGTCAGCACCTTCATACGAAACAATCGATTTTTAAATCATAAGGATAAGAACTCTAAACAGTGGGACAAATGCTTTTTTAAACTAAAGTAGTAACATATACCAATCCCCACATTTACCCAACTAGCTGATGGACCCTCCGGTAGTCCGGGCAAGCACCTTTTGGGTTAGTGCCTTCTCTATTTAGAACGACAATTTATGTTTATAGATGGTTCCATAACTGTGATATTTATATTTCATGAAGTAATAATAGTGCTCATATGATGATATGTCATACATTTTAACCCCTAAAACCACACATAGAAGAGAAGCTTAAGAAAACTTGGCTTACAGAACCAACTGTAAAGATAAACGAGTCAACTGTAGATAATTTCAGAGCCTAACTGTCAAGACTGTTTATCTCGACAGATGATTCCATTACTATCGGGATTGAAATTTACATATCACATTCATATTGGTTTTCCAATACATGAAGGGTCGGGTTATGAAAAACATGATGAGTGTTATACTAATAGTTTCAAATAGAAGTTTTCATGTACTCAGCCATAAGTTGTACATGTAAATGAAAAGACATTTCCAAGAATGAAAATAGAATGATCTAACATTTAAACATGCACATAACCCTGCATAATTATATAAAGACACATATGCATGCTACGAAATGCAAAATAGCCGAGCTTATTTGTGCATAGTTGACCAAAATATGCCTCAGTTCAATCTTGACTCGTTTTACAAACTCAAACTCAAACTCAAACTCAATTTACCTATTAATGACCAATAACCATTATTTACATGAAAGAAGAGTGAAAAACATAGTTATAAGAAATAAATTTATAGATAACTTACATAAACCACAACGTTAGCATTTTCGTAGAACTAGAGAAATAGACAACAAAAATCGAAAAAATAAGGCATATTGTACCAATCAAAGGTAAAAAATGAGAACAACTAAAAAGCAAACACCCCTAATTTTGAAGAATCATAAGAGAAGAGAGCAAAAAATGCAAAAGGAAAGTAAAAAGCAAACCTCGAGATCTTCATTGACAGTGGACTGATTAACGGTGGTCGTCGATGACGTGGATTGTTGATGATTCGAATGAGAGAGAGAGTTTAGGGTTAGTGAGTGTTTGAATGATATATTGAGTTGTATTTTTTGTTTTTGGTTTTGGTTTTGGCTTCCACATTTTTTTGCTAAATTTGAAAGTTGATGGAGCCCAAACATTGGTATGTATATACTGAAAATAATTTAGAGTGGTAGGTGAGAGTGAGGAGAGGTGAGATATCATTGTCAAGTATCATGTTGTTGACGTATGTCCCGTCGCAATCCATTTGAATTGTGTTGTAGTTTGTGATCGACTTGGATTATTCAATAGAATTTCTAAGTCATCAAAAGTGGCATTTGAGAGTGATTTTATAGTTTAGATACTTATGAAAATTTTGTGTATTTAATGATTGCTTTTGGAAAAAAAAAAAAAAAACCTCGATATTGAATGTTGAAGGATTATAATTGAACCTATTGATGTGCTTATTCTTTTCTTTGTATTTTTACGCCATTATGAGCGACATATTCTTTTATTGTTAGGATGAATGATATAACTTAAATTATTGATTTTTAATTAATTCAAAGACTTCATGTCCATATTTATATTGTGTAAATTACTTATTGTGATCTTGATTTAATTCAATTACTTGACCATCAATTGATGAATTTAGGGGCTATATTGATAATGAGATTTGATATATATGTCTAGAGCGTGCAATAGGTGAGATGTTTTGATAAGAGATAGAGATACTATAGGTTACACAATTTTAATTGAATTTCTATTATTGAGATTTACATAAAGATATAATAAATTCGTGAACTTTAGTTTGTCCCAAGATAGATCACTAGTTAAATTATATAATTTGATGGTTAACACGCACAAATAGGGCTGTAGTATGTTAAGGGGACATTAATTGACCTAGGTAAAATCTTCCATAAAGTTTTCGAGTGTTTATTTTGTTAGTTACAAGTTAGTATAGTTTTTACTTTTAAAATCATTGTTTAAATCATTAGTTGATATTCACTTTAGTTTTAGTTGATGCTAGATTTAGATAAAATTGATGGTAAATAATTAGTTCTTGAGAAAGCGATACTTACACTTAAATCTATATTACTACTTGTTAGGATACCTCACATTTCTAGTTTAGACAAACATGTTTTTGATGTCGTTGTCAAGACCATTTTATTTAAATTAATTTTTGTTTTATTAGAGCCTTCATTAAATTTTTGTTTTTATTTCTTTTTCTGGTTTTTTGCATTCAAAGTTCAAGACATGATGATAGCTTATCATTTGATTCGAGAATAAATGAACAGAAACATAAGCAACACTAAGAAAGGGTCGTCGAGATCCACTTGGGCTTCATTATAATATATGTTGCGCTGAATCAATCAAGCATCAATCAAGCAATGTATATTCTTCATTCAGGCAACAAATACAGGCAGACATGATTCTCCTATATATTCTAGAATGGGCTAGCATTTTGTGAGAAGTCACGTGATAAGCCACACACTCATGTATCGCAATTTTTGGACATGTTCCAAAATTACAACTTTCATCATGCGTCGGACAAAGTAATGAAGTTAAGTCTTTTTCCATATAGTCCTCGAGATGGAGCAAGAGCAATGTTGGATTCAATATGGGATGATCTCACACATAAATGTCATAAAGAACTTTGTTTTATTTTGTGACTCAAATTAGGTGGAATATTTTGAGAATATATTTCCTTTATTTCACGTATTTTATTGGAAAAATATTATTTCCTTTTATTTCACGTGTTTTATTGGAAAAACATTGGGAAAATATTTTTCCTTAATTCCACGTGATTTTTTTTTATCTTGTTTCCATCTTTGTGATATTTATAGGCTCTATAAATAGTAGACTCTTGATTCAGTTTAGTAGAGAGTAGAAATTGACGAAATTGAATTTTCTCTCCATTGGTTGTCATTAATAAAATATTTGGTTCATTTGTCAATATCTTGTTAGCTTTCTTTTAAATCTTGTTCTTGTTTAGTAGTGATAAGTGCATTTTTGTGCAGTTATTCGGGGCCATTTTACTAAGATTTTGTGTCATTTTATTATTACATGTTACTTAACTTAGGTTATTTTTATCTTCTTTCAGTTTTGAACTTGTTTATAAACAATTGGAAAAGAAATAATGATAAATCAACCAATTGATGGAAGTTTGGGGACTAATATGCATTTGAGTAAAAGTTGAAGCACTAAAATTAAAGTAATGTGATGTTGAGGACCAAGATGGAAGAAAGAATGAAGAAATGGCGGAAAAGAAAAGTGGCGAGAATTTAGCGTGGACAACCCAATTATATTTGTTGGGAAGTCGCCCAACTTGAAAATCATCAACATAAGCAAAATATTTGTACTGGGAGGCATTCCCATTTTGTACTAGAAGGGCTCCCAAGCCATTTCGGGAAAAAAATTTTGGTTTCCTTATTTGATTACAACTCTTATGGAAACGAATTTTGTGGGATATTTTAAAACCCTAAAGCCGTCAAAAGTGTGGGAGAGTTTTTATCAACATTTTCAGAGATAAAAGAGGCAAGAACGTGAAGATCA
>CAIGRQ010219160.1:0-17500 GCA_903798375.1 Fraxinus sp. D2006-0159 | reverse complement strand
TGTATCCATGACATTAGTATGTAAAGGTGTGGTAGGAGAGCTTACCTCTGGAATATTCATCTTCAGATTCCGCATTTGTCGATGATACAAGCTCAGCTCTTGGATACATATCAACTCCTGAACTGATCTGAACATCCGATTTAATCATGTCATTTCTATCATTCACATGCATTGGATTATCTTCAACATCCAGCCTTTCATTGCCTAACCAATTCTGCTCTTTATCTCAGAGCTCTCCCTGAAGAGTGAAATTGGATACCGATGGTGGAAAGAAGGTGACAGACTTTAGAAAAGTAACATCCATGGTAATTTAGGTACGTTTGGTGGTGGGATCGAAGCATCGATACCCTTTTTTATGTAAGCCATACCCCCAAGAATAGGCATCGGACTGCTCATGGATCCAACTTAGTTCGTTGATTCTTATGAAGGTGAACAAAAGTGACACAACCAAAAATGCGAGGAAGAATCGTCAAAACAGTAGGTAATGGGACATTATTAGAAAGAACCTTTAATGGAGTTTGAAATGTTAAGACTTTTGTAGGCATACGGTTCAGTAAATGCACGGCCGTAGCGACAGCATCATCCCAGTATCGACTAGGCACATGTGCCCCAATCAATAAAGCACGTGCAGTTTCTAAGATACACTGGTTCTTCCTTTCGGTAATACCATTTTTTTGTGGGGTCTGAGAACACGAGGTCTCATGGAGAAGACCATGACTTTGAAAGTATGCCTGAAATTGCTGATTAACATGTTCCCCTCCATTGTCAGAATGAAGGATCTGAATCTTAGCAGAAAATTGCGTTTGAACCATGATATGAAAGGATTTGAAAACAACAAATACTTCATCTTTGTGTTTCAGTAAGTAAAGCCATGTCATTTGAGTGCAATCATCGACAAAAATCACAAACCAACTATGATTAGAAGACGTAGTTACATGGGAAGGTCCTCACACATCAGAACGTATTAGAGCAAAAGAAATCGCACTTTTATTCATGCTCACATGATAAGAAACCTTGTGACTCTCGGCTAAAATGCAAGTATTACGTTTAAAGTTTGAGTGCATTGTATTGGAAAATAAATCTAGAAATAAGTGCTTCAAATAACCAAATGAAGGATGTCCCAAGCGATGGTTCCATAGCCAAATCTTCCTTTCCTTGTTGTTAACCTATGGTGCATGTGATTGGCTCTGCCCGGACTGAGGTCATCCATGTAGTATAATCCCCCCTCTTAGTACCACGTCCAATTATCTCCTTGGTGAGAATATCCTAAAGGAGACAAAATGTAGAATATATTAATACTAAACAACTGAGATTAGCAGTAACTTGGCTTATCGACATCGGTTTATTGGAAACAGATGGAACAAGTGAAGTATGAGATAATGATAGAGAAGGAGATAGAGTTATAGTTCCAGCCCCTGTAACCGGATAAATGACCCTATTAGCATTAGCAACATGACTTCATCTCGGTAGAGTTGTATGAGAGAAATCATTGGAATCAAATGGCATGTGGTCTGTAGCCCCAGAGTCCAGAATCCATTTGTTATCATCATTGTGAGTGGATCTATAAAGTTCGTTACTTCCGTTACCTAGATTATGTGAAGTTTCTACTTGGGAGGTGAGGGATAGCGAAGGTTCACCGGTGACCACGACAGCTCTTCTTGAGCTGTCATCAATAACATGAGCTTTTTGTTTTTTTCCTTGCCTAAAGATCATGCCACCAATCTGGATATCCATGTAACTTGAAGCAAGTTTCACAAGTACGTTTGGCGTTGCCACAGTGACTGCATTTCATGTCATTAGATGGAGCCTTAGATTTAGATGATGGATTTGACTTTCCGTTGCTTAGAGAAAGGACCCCTGTTTTCGGTAGTGTATGATAGTGGCTTGCCTTGATTCATTTGGATGACATAATCCCTCCTGAGTTTTATTTTCACCTGATGTCATTACCATCCGCCTGACTCTTCCCGTCAGACATGAGCGTAGGTCTGCTCAACCGTAGGGAATGGTTTTAACTAGAGCACATCACTCCGAGTCTTATCTAGCTGGTCATCCAATCCATCAAGGAATATATAAACTCGGTCTTCCTATAGCATTGAATTGTATTTTTGAATGTCACCATAGCATTCCATTGGGTTAGGACAACGAAAATCGATTTCTTGCACGAGCCTTGAAGATCATTGTAGTATTTTTTAATGGATCCGCCATCTTATTTTATGCAAGTCACACGACGCCTGAGATCATAAACTTGAGACGTATCTGTCCCATCAAAATAGGTTGTAGCAGCAGAATCCCAAACCTGTTTTGCAGTTGAGAAGCGAATGAAATTAGCGATCAGGGATGAGTCCATTGAATTGATCAACCGTCCCTTCACAATGGCATGTTCAGTTCGCCATCTCCTGAAAGATGGATCGATTTCTAGAGATTTGGGAAAGTCTCCATTGATATATCCCAACTTGTCTTTGCTAGAGATATACATCTCAACAACTTGGGACCATAAGGCATAATTGGAGCCATCCAACTTGATGCTGATTGGAGCAGTCAAAGAATCAACAGGCGGTGGGTGTGGTGAGGTCTGGGATTTGGTAAAGGCTTCTGTCATCTTTGTCGTCGGGCTAGTAAGAATTGATTCGGTCTGGGGGTTGAGTGGTTGCATTAGATTAGTGGATTCCGCCATGGATTCGTTGACCCCTGAAGTATGAGATTTTACATTAAAACAGATTCCTATAATTTCTCTATTCTAACAGCTCACACCAACAGTTCCTACCTAAATGATTATTGGAGAATTTTGCATATTATAAGTAATTTGAAAAATTTTGATTGATAAATTGGGACCGATTTTAATTGATTTTGTTAATATATTGATGCATGTTTAATTAATTTTAATTGAAAAATGATTATTGGGGCTCTGTTTTTCAAGTTAACGTGTTCTTTGTTTTTGAACTAATTTTAATTGAGCTATAAATTGGGGCATTTTGCAGATTATAAAATGATTTTTTCAAACAAAACGAAAGTCCCTACCTATTTTTTCTAGTTCTAGTGGTGCATTTAGTCTCGCCACCGCTTCTAGTCAAGTTCACGAGTTGTTAAATAACACAAATAAACAATCTCACTATTATGGACTTGACTGACACCGTCGCTAGTCAATGGTCAATGGCCAACGTCCGCCCAAGCTAAACTCTAATCCTGAATCCACCACTGCATCCAGCAATATTGACAAATTCTCATTCAAAAGCTTAAGTTGCTATTTATATTTTCACAAGCTTTCTCATGTTAAACTCGTGGAACAAACATACCAAAATAGGGGTGGACAAAAGTTTCGAACCGAACAGTTCTTCATAAGTTAAATATTCGAACGGGTACCCGAATCGAGAATCGATGGGTTTGGATCGGGTCTCGACCAAGAACTGAATAATCGAAAGTAAATAAATTTTTTTTTATTTTTTTATTGAATTAATTGAATTATTTTATTTTTTCTAAATAAATTAACAAATTAATTAAATAAAACAGATCATTTCATAATTTTAATTTTAAAACCCATTAGTCCATTTTTGGTATTTGTATGCATTGAATTAATGTTATTCGACAGCTAATTATTTATGAGTGATGCTATGGGTACATAATGATCTACATAATATTTGACATAATGACCACATGTTTGACCCCTATTGAAGGGTTGCCGGGCTCCAATAGGGGCCAAACATGTGGTCATTATGTCAAATATTATGTAGATCATTATGTACATCTAGAATTATTCATTATTTATATATTTTTGAATTGGATGCAAAATGTAATTATTGCATTTGTATGCATTGAATTAATGTTATTCCACAGCTAGTTCTTTATATATTTTTGAATTGGGCTACGTTAATTTGTAAAAGTTACGAATAAAATGTCATTAGTTATATTTATGTACTGTTGTTGTAAATGTTAAAAAATTTAATTATGGTACGAAATTAAACGGAGCGGAACAGAACGAAACGGAACGGAATCGAACCCGAACTGTTCCATAATTATATTTGGACCTGACGATTCCATTTATTAAATACCCGAAAATTTTGGAACCGAACAGAACAGAATCAACCCACGGCCAACCTTATACCAAAGTATTAATTAATAATTAGAAGCAGCTGAAACAAAATTTGAGTGAGTATAGATGTGCATTTCTCCTTTCTTAAAGTTCAAAAAAAAAAAAAAGTCGGAAAATCGAGATTTCCACACACACTACAACAAAGGGTAATCTTGACATCTATCACAATGAATATAGCTTGGCAAGTTCATCAGAGAACGTTTTCCTAACGACCTCTCTCTTGATCTTGAGGGCTGCGGTGACAAGACCGGATTCAGGAGTCCAAGCTTCTGAAAGCAGTTTGATCTTTGCCGGAATCTCAAACTTCTCCAATCGAGCACCCTTCGCAGCCTGTAGAACGTAGAAATAAAATAGGGCATTTACTCGACTCAAGATATCAAACTGAAAAAAGTTTGACGAACATGACTATGTTTAAGTGATTAAAAGATGAGGTTCTACAAAATGTATGGATAAAAAGTATGTTGACCTTTTATATTATAATTTAAGCTTAGTCAAACATGCACGATAGGGGATTCGTACGTTGATCTTTTCTTGCATAATATTTTTCACAAAACAAAATAATCTTAGCTACCAACCTAACAACCGATATTGTATGTCTCGATTCTTTAATAAACCTCACTGCATTTTCGAATGAGGGAAAGTCAATTAATAATCAAGAAAATACCTTAATTAACGATGCGTAGACTTCCTTTACAGTTTCTTCTTTCTGGCACAAGTCCAAAAAATCAGAATATTCGACTTTGTAGTTCGAAGCCCATTCTTCAACAGCAGCCTGCGATGCTACGACTAAGGCCACACAGGAACTATGAAAAGAATCAGCATGCAACATGATACTGTCGACATACGGACTAATAATTAGAATAGCCTCGACCTGCATAGGAAAAACCAATGATAACCAAGAAAAGTCTGATGCTAACAAATATCAAAATGCAGCGCTCTTATTCACCTAACTTGCGACATTGTTTCATTCAGACACTGAACTTCTATTCCAAGTTAGTCTCTGAACTTCATTTTTGTTTTAGTTAACGGAAACGTGGCATGAAAAGTCCATTAGCACAAGCGAAAATGCATATTGTTGGAGAAGTAAGTTAAATAAGCTTTTCTTATAAATAAACAAAAAAGGAAGAAAGAAAAAGGAAAGCAAAACTTGTCCAAAAAGAAGCGGTTATACAAAGTTGGATAACAAAAATCATGGACAAACTGAATTTTCCATACCACAGCATATTGGCTAATTCGATAAGATGGAGTGCCTAAATCGAAACAAAAATTAATTTTTTACGATGGTGACAAATGCGAAACAACGGTATAAGTGGGTGAACTACAATGTATTTAACGACAGAAAACACACTAACTGAAAGGGTACATAAAATGTGTACCTTCCCTAGAGAAACATATTCTCCATGCTGAAGTTTGACGATGTCCTTCTTACGATCAATAATCTCAAGGCAACCATCAGCATGGAATCTCCCTACATCACCCGTGTGGAACCACCTCATTCCTTTCTCATCAACCTTTGCATCAACGGATTAACACAGTAAATACATCTAACCCAGAGTAAAGAGCACTTTTGGCTAAGCTCAAAAATAAATAAAAAGTTACTTTCAGTTTCCAAAAATGTTCGAATAAATTACATTTTTCTTACATTTAAGTAAAAAAGTTATTTAAGTTTTGAAAGTAACACTATCAAAATAAGTAACTTTTTTATTGATTAAAATTAGAAATAAGTTACCTATAAGTGAACTTTTGAGGCATAGTTAAACATGCTCTTTGTTAGTGTGAGATGCAAAAAAAAAGGGGGGCGGGGGGAGAAACAAGCACAAAATTTCAAAATTACTTACCTTGTACACTTCCTTTGTTTTCTCCTCGTTTTTGAAATATCCAAGGGTGACATTTGGTCCGCCAACAACTATTTCTCCACGTGGCATTGGAGAATCGCTAATTAAATATCCACCCTCAGGCCAATCTACCAACTGAAATTCAGAGATATTTATATGTAAAACATTTCTTTTTTTTTTCGAGATTTTTAAAAATAAAGAACTCCAAAAAGAAATTATTTGTCTTTCATACATGAAGAAGAAATATTCAATATTGGAAACACGTGTGTGACACTTTGAAGTGATATACAACTGTGTATATTTTACCTTGATGAACGAGCAAGGTAGCGGAGGGCCAACTCGACCAACGGACGTATCGTCATATTCACTAAACGTTCCACCAGCACAGGTTTCAGTAAGACCATACCCTTGACCTATTGGAGCACTGAAAATGACAAACAAATAAGAGTTACATGATTGAGTCCAAAAGAAGAATGGATGCATAGCATAAGGTGGGGAAAATTAAGAACCTCCTATACAGAGTATCACAGTAGGGCATAAAACTGCAGTATGGTGAACTATTTCTACGGCGTAGAAAAGGATATGTTGTTCTGTGTTTGAATGGTTGAATCATGGAAAGGAAAAAGAAAGACATTTTAGACACTTCACTTTAGCTCAAACTTAAAGGTCGTGTTTAGTATGCAATACTTGACAAGATTGGACCGTATAGTGAACAAGAAGTTGTATCCATTCCTCCATAACAAAAATTCCAAAAATGTTTAAAGCGATACTGATTTATCCTGTAGACAAAATCTGTAATTGTTAAAACTTAAAAGAGATAATTTAATTTAACTATCCAGATTGCGAGAAAATAGCAAGACGGCTCCAATTTCAGCTCGCAGTTCTGAGAGCTACATATACAGAGCACAGAGAACTTGACTCAATTGTTAACTCACTTAGAGACAATCATATAAACAATTTCGAGTTAATGTATGTTTTGCTTAATGGTATAGTCTGAAAATTCTTTTGTTTAGGTTATGGAATTTTAGTTTAAGCTATTTTTTTTTTTGCTCTGTCCAAAGCCACTTGAATGAATGTGTGTGATTGTGTAATAGAAATAACCAATTTAGAGAATATGTCATGATTAGTTTTTATCATTTTAAGTATATAGAAACACTAACCCAAGACATATATTGATGAATCGTTGAGTTTCAGCAGAAAGCGGAGCGCCTCCAGATAGTATGAAACGAATACGACCACCCAAAATTGCTCGAATTTTTCTAAACACAAGAAAGTTCCATAGAAACCTCTCTAAGCCCCATGCTCCAAACCAACTTCCATTTATTGCAGACAGTCGACGGGAGTACGCCAAATCAAACAATGTTTTTGCTAGTCCACCTGTAGAATCTACCTGAAGTTTTTACAGTGTAGTTTTAATGTGTACTAGATCACCCTAAAATTTACACCCAAGGAACCAGAAGTAAATAGCATGTGTGTTGATTTAAGACCTTTTTGCGCACACCGTCTTGAACACGATCGAGAATTGCAGGGACAGCTGCCATCAGTGTGGGCCTTAACATTGAGGCATCGCCTTTTGTTCCCCTTTTTATCATATTGGATGTATCGGTAAGAGTCAAGGGAGATCCATATCCTATGGAACATCCAATGGCTGCTATTAAATTCTGTAAAAGACACATAATAGTATATGAAAACCTTCAGACAAGCGAGTGAGGAACTAATAAACGTACAAGTCAAAATGTCCTCAAAAGAAATTCTGTAGACCATAACAGCATGTATGACTAAGCTTACAAGTATACTTTTTAAGTTTAGAAACATGCTTTTGGTTCTGCTTTATAAGAAGATACCATACCTCAGCTACTAGTTCAAGAATGTGAGCAAGTGGTAGGTATGCTAAATAAATATCCTGGCTTCCTAGTCCAGGAACAATTGTCATAACAGCAGATACTGTGGCTAAAACATTTCGATGTGTCATCATAACACCCTGAATAAGCCCAAAAAGCTAAGTCTGTAAGCTCTAGTTATGTCAAATTATTTCAGAAATAAACATAAAAAGTGAGTTATGGTCTTGGCCAACTAAATAAAAGTAGAGAAATTACAAACACTAAATTTAAAATATCTGGCAATCCAGTTCAAGCTCACGAATTGAGCTACAATGCTTTAGTCTCCTAAATATTCATGCGTGCAATTTAATCTCATTTTTTGGAAATCTCCAGCACCATTACCACTTAATAACAATGGGAAATCATCTGTTGCAGCCCATATTAAAGAAATTAGCAGAGGGGCTGTTGAGACCACACACCCTAATCAATAAATCTTTTGTCATGCTTGAAAGACTTTATGAAAGTCAAACATACCATAGCAAATTTTTCTTGGCTAGTCTCAAATACCATGGTAGTCCTTTGTTTTTTATTTTGTGTTGGATGTGAAAATATGAGATGAAAATCTGATAGGATTTCTTTGAACATAAGTGAATTGGATCGGAGGCCTATCAAAATCTCAAGGGGAGGTACCAACTGCCAAGATAAAAAAATTCCTTGTGGCTTCCTTATTTTGAAAGGAAGGAACATGTTTCCAAAATGTGCATGGCCCATAAACTATCCATAGGCATGATTCACAAGAAGCATGCACACCAAAAAAAAAAAAAAAAACTTGTTTCAAAATCTTTAGGTGTACAGTGCAGGTGAACAGGACAAAAGATCTATTTCTTATGAAGAGGATGATTTTAAGAATCTTTTGCCAATTATGATGTCTATTTCCTCAACAAAAATTAGAGTCTTGGCCTAGTCATAGTCGAAAAGTTCCATTATATATAGAAGCAGATAATCTCTGACTTCAAGATGAAAGGAAGTGAGGCAATAACCACTGCTTTATTTTTTCTTACACTGAATTTTTATTTTCCAACTGATAATTGTGATATTTTGTATGATACTCCTTGAATATTGCAACAGAGTTTTATCAAACATAAAAGTGATCTCGTTCCTCAATAAAGAGAATAACTAATTTCCACGCTTAACTTTGATGACTATTCCAGCCAAGTCTGTCAGGAGTCCATGCATAACTATTTTCACCGAGAATATTCAACTACTTAAGCCCCTGTTTGATGCTCATTAAAAAGGTTTTTTTTAGGGAAAATGAGTTTTGGAAAAGTGATTTTTTTTTCTTTTTTCTTTTTAATGTATGGTTAAAAAGTAGGAAATAACTTTTGATTTATGTGCAAAATATTTTATTGAGAAAATGTGTGGTTGAAAATGGGTTTTAGAGAGGAAAAAAAGAGTTTTTTTTAAGAACGGTAGACAAATAGGAGCTAAGTAATGATTATCTAGGTTATTTGGATTGGGCTCATTTAATACAAATAAATTAAAAAATAAAAGTACAGCTTTTCCACTACATAACAGAGAAGAGTAGAAGAATACAAGAGTCGAAGTTTAGCAACCACAGCGTTCACCTGCACTGCTAAAAAATAGACAAAAAGATGAAATTGAGTAACACATTTGACAATTGGGAGGGACACGTCTAAAGTTTTTGTAGGAGAAAATACATATACCATCTTCACCTCTCATACCCCATTATGGAAGAAGATTTTTCCAACATCTTCAAATTGGCAAAAATGATAAAACTGGGTTTGGTTTGAGCACTTTTCAAAGTTCAATAAATATATTTATTATGTCAATGCTTCAGGCTTTACCAATTTCACCTAAATGTATAATATACTGAATCAATCAACTTTATCTCAAACTCAGCCATTAACATGAGTTACTATGCAGATATAAAGGTATGCACCATACAAGAGCATTACATAAACTGAACAAATACTTCAATTAAACTTTAATTAGCTCAATATGTAAATTATACAAACCTTTGGCAAGCCAGTACTTCCACTTGTGTACATTATCACAGAAATATCGGCTGCAAGAGGTAAATCAGGGTCAACTGGATTTTCACGGCCGAGACTCTCTACATCAGAGAAGGAAGTGATTGTCCAGCTGTTGCTCACAGAAACCAATGAAGTATCTGACTGGAATCCTTCATCCATGCAAATTATACGCTTTATGGTGTCAATCTGTCCACTTATGTTTGCTAGTTTCTTCAGTTCTTTGTACCCACAAATTACAGTCGTAACCTCTGTCTGAAAATCAGCATGGAATTTGTAGTGTGAACATGACACAGAACAAGAAAATTGAATGTGGAAAACAAAAGACTATTGCTGAATGGTTCAAGTATAGATAGCTTAAAAACAGATAGACGTTGTATACGATCCTCAAGTTTTCTTCCAACAGAAGCCATAAGCTTATCAAAAGTAAAGCACAAGCACACCTAAAAAAATGCAGATTTTCTCTTCTACAAAACTAATAATAAATCAGTTAGGTGAAAATCAGTCAGTGGACATAAATAAGCAGCCCTTATGCTCCAACATGATCACATAGAGAAGACCATTTAGATTAAATAGACTGCATTCTCAAATCCCTTCTCCCGATTCATTTTGAAACCTGTCATTGAAATCTAAAAGTTCCATAAAAATTGAGGCTTCCACATGCCATCTTTTCTTCTCGATGTTTTCAATATGTTTCTTTCTTCTTTTCAATCCGTAACAGGGTTTTGTCTTGATGTGCCAAACCATCCACCACAGATTGCATTGCCCCACCCCCACCCCAACCCCAACCCCAATTTTCTCCTAATCTTCATAGCAAGAACACACATCCACAATGGGTGGTGCATCAACATCCATCTTATCCCTAAAGAATCACTTCATTGTAGAGTTTGAGCTAGACTTCGATAAACAACCTCGGATCGCCACAGTCGTGCATCAGAAAATGAAACTTTTCACTTCAAGCAACAGAATGGGAGCTTTATCAATGATTTATGGGTATTGGGATCATAATCATTGCGACATTTTAAAAGTTATTTAGTCCTTCAGCTTTATTGATTTAGCACTTGTTTGATCCCCTTTATCTAAAAACTCATCTTTTCTCAAATTCATTTTCAATCACACATTCTCATAATAAAATATTTTGCACATAAACCTAATTTTTTTTTACTTTTTAACTACACATGCTTTAAAAATTCACTATTACAAAAATCATTTTCAAGCAAAAATGGGGCTCAACCATAGGGTTAATCATATAAGTTCTGACAACTACTTGCAGTGAAAAAATAGCAAGATTTAAGAGGAGAAATAAGTCTAGCTTCATTATGCATATGCATACTTCTCCATGTTTCAGAATGGTCTCTGCATGTATGGGACACAAACACCCGAACCCAAAAACACCCACACACACATATATTTGAGAGGGAAGAGAGAGAGACCTCATTAAATGAGTGACACAAAGCCTCTTCACCCAGAGATGCATATATGGTCACAACAGTCACATTACGCCTGAAACATCCCTGATACAAGAAAACAACAATTATAATACATCATTTCTTTAGGCATTGGTAATGGATAAAAAAATCTCATCGTTTACTGCAACTTAAGAAGTATTACTGCCTCAGTGAATAAATTGAACGATCTGCATTAAGAATAGTGTGAAATTAATACTCTTATCTAATAGCCGTTGCTTGATATGTCTATTATCATAGCATAGGACCTTCATCTTTTCTTTGGTAAGCAAAATAGACAATGTGCCGTGGATTTAGTAATTCAAACCGTTTTCAACTGTCAAACCATAATGATCTATCGAATATTGGGATTGGGGAAAGGAAAAAGGTAGTGTGTTTTAGGGGGAAAAATTGCTACAATATGACATGGCAACGTACAGTACCTGAAGTGCAATAAGCCATTCTTCACGTGTATCGGCAAAGATTGCTGCACGTTCCCCCCTTTGATGCCCAAGTTGTACTAAACCAGAGGCAAAGTTGCACACTGATTCAAAGACTTGGCCATAGCTTAGCCACTCGTAATCACCTAAATGAAGCTTCTCAAAAGACCTTCCATCTCCAGATGTTTCCATCTCTCTAGAAATTAATTTTCGAGTCCCAAGTAACTTCTTATTAGTATGTTTATTGCATGAATACTCAAAAAGCTCCGCAAGAGTCGTGACCCCTTCCCATGCTGTTTCCACAGGGGAAGTAAACCGATGGTTCTGAAATGCATAACCAGTTTCACCACCAACATCAACTCGCAAACCACGTTTTTTTCCCTTCTTTGTACTCCAAACAAGAAGCGTAACCATAAGCGGAATGAGAACACCAACAAAATAAGGACACATTTCTTCACACTGTCTATCCCTTCAAAGGCAAACAACTTTACCTTGTTCACTGAAACAAATATCAGTCCATTTACTGATGCCTATTGGTCAATGATCACCAAAAATATGGAAATATCAAATTGAAAATTGTGATCAAGAAATGATATGAGCAGTAGCTGCAAACTTCATGTATTCCCAATATTAAACAATCTCATCTAAGAGATTATGCCGTCTGACAAAGGATAAATTTACTATGTAGATTTTGTCATGTATGGTAGAATCCATTTTTTAATCAAAGGGATACGTAAAATTTTACAAGTAGCAAGACTTTATCCAAGGGATGTGATACTAGCATATTGAACCTACTCGTTTAAAAGTTTAAGACGAGAGGGAAATATACATATATGAATTTAGTCTTCAACAGAAAACAATTACTCAAAGCCGAGAGTAAAAAGGGACCAAGATTAGTCTAAGAAAGAGCGACAAAAAGATACGCTCTTTATCAAAACAAAGATTCAACCTTCATGAATCATAGGTAGAGAGTTTCTACTTTCTAAGCAAAAGCTAGATTAAATTAATCAAAAACCCACTAGCAAAAAACAACAAAACTGAGTACAACCAATTTCAAGAAAATCAAATACCACCAAATAACATATATCTTGCTCTGTTATTAGCCTACCATTAAATTGCAAGAAAACAGTTTTCCAGAAAATAATAAAATTTCATATGGGATGATCTGCATTACCTGAAACTCATATGTGATGAGCTGAAAGCTGTGATTCTTGATAAAACGGAGGACTTAAATCAGAGAGTTTTTATAGTTGTTTTTGTACGGGGGAGAAATCTACGGGTCAAGAGTTCGTAGTCTTAGACGAAAATACTGAGCTTTGATTGCATGTTTCCATTTTTTTTATTTTTTTTTTGGTCATTTAAAAAAAAAAAAATAAAAAAATCTTAGGTTAGGAATACTGGAATAGTACGAATGGACACTCCAATATACAAGAAGACTAATCCCTTTTTATTTCACACTTGCAGAATTTTCTTAGGTGGATGAGGTTTTTTCATTTCTTGAAAAGAAAAGGTCAAATGAGAATCTTGTCAACCTAAGGGAATAGGGATGACAAAATGCTCCGATTTCGATAAAATTAAATGTGGGTATATAATTAAGACGACCCTCTTCGAATCCGATAAAAAAAAATAAAAAATTGACATCTAACTTAAGTTTATCTAACGGTCTAATTATTAAAACATTTATTAAGTAAGTAACACGTGTAGTTTTCTCTCGACTTTGAATCCAAGCATTGAGAAATTTTTTATAGGCAACCTTATTCCATTTTATTTTGATTTAAATATTCCATTTTATTTTGATTTAAATATTTCCATTTATTTTTAAAGGCTAGAAAGTAATTTTCATCTGATTTTGAGCCAAAAACAATTCTTACCAACGTTTGAAGGCCAAAATATTTATTTTGAAAAGTCATGATACAATTGGTTTACCAAATAGTTGAACGAGTCAATTGACGTGAGATTTACGTCTTTGAAGATTGAACATTGAATTTCTAACAATATTTTGCAGTTCTTTTCCATAGAAAAAAATAGAAGCATCCAATTGGTCCACGTCAAATTCTTCGGCTTTAAGGACATAAATAGTTAATAAACCAAAATAGGCTTAATTTCTCCAATTGTACATTATGCCGGTCAACGACACAACCTATTGAACATAGGTCTTTAAGCATGTACCCGTAGGTCACTTAAAATAAAACTTTTTCTGTAAATCAATATAATTCCTAATCAAATATTGTGTTTTCAAAATTATAGTTTACGTTTCATACGCGTCAACAAAAATTTAATCATATTTGAGAAGTGTTTATAAACTATTTAAATTGTAAATAAATAAAAAATGAGTGATGAATGAGTAAGTAATATTGTAAATTCGACGAAATATGTGCATAAAAAGTGATCAGTCCGTTAAAAAAAAACACGCACTTCATAAATGTATAATTATACTTCAAATATCGTGTTTTTAGTAATAGCAATTTCTATGTTATTATTTCATGAACTCGTGTTAATAAACCATATTTGAGTCCATTTTTTCTTAAACTCGTTTTTAACCTGATTATGTTTTATATACATAATGTTTTACATACACATAATGTTTCTCACTTTTTTTTGACACCACATCTCTATGTAAATCTTTATATAACTCTATTATATACAGGTATCATTATTCTTTTCAACTAAATATTTTTTAATAAAATAATTTTACACGTAATTTTTTTTTTCTATTTTTAACCCCTCTCTCTCTCTCTAAAAAATCGCTATTACAAAATCTATTCTCCTAAAAAAATGGAGTTCAAATAAATCATAAGGATCCGTTTGATTGCAAATGTGGAAAATATGTGGAAAGAAAATGAATTATAGGGAATTGAATTGTCCATAAATTGTTTTATTAGGAATTGTAATTAATTGTTGTTTTATTAGGAATTGTAATTAATTGTGTTGATTAGTATAATTTTTCACCTGAAAAATGTTGAAAGTTTGGTGTACGTTTGACTTTGTTTTTTTATAAAAATCATCCATGAAAGTGATAATTTTTTCTACCATTGGGTTTAGAATTTATTCCAATTGCCAAAAAAAAAAAATTTTAAAAACTACCATACCGAATATCATTCGTTTGACTTTGTTTTATATGAAAACTGTCTATTAAAGGGATTTTTTTTTTTTTAACCATTGTTGATAGAATTTTTTCCAATTGGAAAAAAAAAAACCTGGAAAATCAAAACCAACCAAAACAATAAAAAATACTTTTCCTCCAAAAGTTGGGAAATGTGGAAAGGTGGAAAAAAAATTCCAGGGAAAATTTTTGTTGTCAAAAGTTGCAAAACTTGGAAAATGAAAAATATTTTCCAAGTTTCATGGCAAATGTTTACTATCAAAAATGGCATAAGTATCTCGAATCAATAAGAATATTTGAAAAAGTTCAACAGAAAATCTAAAATACACCCCAACCTACAAATATCGTAAAATTATTTTTGAATTGTTGAAATATGATCCAATGCATGATTGGTCAAAGATTTCAATTTATGTGAGGTGGGGTAAGCCTCAAGATGATTAAGAACATTTTTGAAAAGTGTTTATAAACGATTTAAATTATAAATAAATAAAAATGAGTGGTACAGTCTCTCAAAATTCGTAGATAAAAGGTAGTTTGAAATAGTTTATAAATATGAGCTAAACATAGGCTAAATCACTTACCCAAATTTTCTTTCATATTCCAATTATTTTGTGTTTCTCAACATATTGGCTATTTTCTTTTTGTTTAGTGATTTATTTTATGTTTGTTTGCAAGTAACTTTTAGTTTTGTTAATATATTTTTTTATTATTTTTTTTAAAAGTAATTTTGACATTTAACTTAAGCCTTTGTTTGATTCTCATTATCGTAGAATGAGAATGAAAATATAGCCGTTATGGGTGCCATACAAAATATAGAAATTCAAAATTGATGGCTTGATTTTGATGGATAACGGTTATATTTTTTATTTTTATGGATGAAGAATGAGAAACAAACGGAGACTGAATAAATCTCGACTTTGAATCCTCTCATTGAGAAAAAATTTATTGGCAACCTTATTCCATTTTATTATGATTTAAATATTTTCATTTATTTTTAAAAGCTAAAAGTAATTTTCATCTAAAATTTGCGCCAAAAAAATTCTTACCCAAGTTTGAAGACCAAAGTATTATTTTGGAAAGTCATGACACAATTGGTTTACCAAATAGTTGAATAAGTCAATCGAACATAGAATTTCCAACAATATTTGCATTCTTTTCCATAGGAAATAGAAGCATCCAATTTGTCAATGTCAAAGTCTTCGACTCTAAGAACATATTTCAAAAATATTTATAAACGGGTTAAATAATAATAATAAATAAATAAATAAATAAATAATAGTTGTGAATTTCTTGAAACGTGTGAATTGAAAATATCTTGAATGTTTATAAATAGTTAATAAATACATTATACATGTAACACGTCTACCAAAATTAAAGGTTAGAGATCAATTTCTATGCCCGTCTAAAGGACCATTCTAATGTCTACTTTGATATAATATCTTAGTAACTTACTTAAAATAATTTTTTTCTATAAATCAATATAATTACTAATCAAATAACGTATTTTCAAAAAGTTGAAGGTCTCATGAAATGATGGATCAAAATGAGTTAGAGAAAAAATAAATTTTGAAAAATGGGGCGAAATATTTTTCAATGAAGAACCAAGTTGTTTGAAGTTATAAGTGAATAAATAATAAATTAGAGTATGAAAATAATGAATTAAAGTAAAATAATAAGAAGAAAACTTGGGTAAATATATTTTAATATTCTCTTTGGAAAAGTCAAAACAGCTATTATCCATGAGACATTTTAACTAAAAAATGACACAAGTTGCATTCTACCTCTGTTTGATCCCCATTTTTTAAATAATTAATTTTTATATCACTCATTTTCAAATATATATTTTCCTAATAAAATAATTTTACATAATACATTCTCAATAAAAATGGGACACGAACTCACCCTCAATAATAAAGAGCGACTATGAAAACACACAAAAAAGAAAAAAAAGAAAGAAAGCTAGCATTTAAAAATCATATTCTAACATGCTCGAAAAATCTCTGAAATTGAAAAAAAAAATATATTGCATATTTAATCACTAACATGCTCGAAAAATCTCTGAAATTGAAAAAAAAAATATTGCATATTTAATCACTGAATAATGATAATAACAAAATTACTTAAAAATCATAAGCAATTAATGAATGAGCATGCAAAATTAAATAAGAACCCTAAAAATCTCAATTTCACAAGTATTTATTGAATAAAAATTCATGAAATTCCTCAATAAAAGCATCAAAATAAAAATAACATGCTACCTGAAAAATTGGACTTTCAATGTTGATTGATAGTAGAATGAAATTTAAATAGGAGTTTTTTTTTTTTTTTTTTTTTTAGGTTTGGCTTTTGAGTTTGGGGACGATGGATTGTTATTCTGTTTATGTCGTTTTGTAATTTTTCTTTAGGGTATTTTGCTAAAGTCCCCTTAAAAGAATTTGCATATTCAATTAAATATTAATGGACATTGCACATACATCAAGATTTTATCGATTTATGTACTATTTATCGCTCTTTGATCTTAAGAATGAGATATTGTCATCCTTTGACTCTTCTTGCCTAATCCTTACTCTATTAAAAAAGACAATAGCAATTCACTGTTCATTTATGCACCCTCCATTTCACACTTAAACTGGTTGTTGACTGTTCATTATCTGATTTCCTAATTGATATTTGAGCTGGTTTTGTATTCATAGCCACAATTGTTGACTATTGATTTCCT
>CAIGRQ010219155.1:0-10828 GCA_903798375.1 Fraxinus sp. D2006-0159 | reverse complement strand
AACAAATTGCCTAGAAAAAAAAGGGTATCAAACATGCAAAAAGTGGAAGTTGGAATTCCTTTTCCATTTTCCATGGAAAAAAATGGTGAATCAAACATAGCCTTAATATTTCTTTTCTATTCTCCCTTAATTTTACATTTTTGGCGCATTGCCCTAATTATCTGTGGATGTGGAAACCCTGCTTGTTGCCATCATATGTAAATTAAATTCAGTTTAACTTATTTTCCATTTTGTTTTATAGTGGAGATTAACTAATATTTATCTTGTAGTATTTATGATCTAATCAAATGATATTTATGTTTTTGAAGCCAAGCATGAGTAATGACGAAAAAACTTGTCCTCTCTGTGCCGAGGAGATGGATTTGACTGATCAGCAGCTGAAACCTTGCAAGTGTGGTTATGAGGTTTTCAACTTTTTCTCTTTCAAGGCATTTATTGTTTTTAAATTGCCAGAAATTTATATGTTAGTTGTATGCCAAAGAGTTTTTGATATTATGGAGCAATGCCACGCGGAGGTAGAAGGCCCACTGGTCGGGAACGTTTTTTCAGCAAAGACCCTCATTGACCATTATGTTATTGTTTTTTTTTGGAATCATTTGGAATGTTATTCTATGCCAATGATGCATTAGCAAGTGGTAAACCCATTAAAATGGCTAACTACTTTTCGGGTTCACCTTCCTTATTAGATTTAGCCTACAGATGTAGACTCATCAGGCCTTGTAATTAATATGTTATCCAGTTTGAAATCAAATCAGCATTTTCATGATCTCGTACTGATCAACGAAAAGAAAAATAGAAGAGAGTGCTCATTGACCATTATATTATTGTTTCCTTGGAGTTGTTCGGAATTTGGTATTCCAGGCCAATGATGCATTAGCAAGCGGTAAAACATTAAAATGCCTGTTAACTATAGGCGAGGTTCACCTACCTTATTAGATTTGGCCCGTAAAAATGGACTTACCAGACCTTGAAATTATAGTATTATCCAGGTTCAAATCAAATTATCGTTTCATGATCTCGTACTGATCGATGAAAAGAAGATAGAAGAGAATGCTCATAGCTGTGATCTTTTTGAGACAAAAAGATGCATTCATGCCTTGATAGTGTATCTAATTAATTTAATAAGTCATTAATCTCTCCTTAAACATTACTGAAAATATTCTTGTTGATTGATATTGGGTTTCTGGAATATTAATTAAATTTCAGATATTCTTGCTTAGATGGAGTTAGAAGTAAAGTAAGGTGACTTCTGATCCAAATTGCACTTGATTGCTGAAAGGTCACCAAAACTTTTGTATGGAATCTATGGCTGACAAGGTTTTGTATGCGACTCATCAACCAGGAAAAATTATCTACCTCTTTGTTAGTACTTTATGGAATGTAGACATTCATCATTATTTCCCATCGATTTCATTTTTCTATTGGGGGTGAGTGGTGGCGGTTTGCTGAGAGGAACTGGTTGGGGTAAAAACTGCCAATTTACCTGACAGCCTGTCGATGTGGAGGAAAAAAAATGTTTTCATAATTGCATCTCATCCCTGCATTGATGCTAGATAACAAGTGAACTTTTGTGCCTAAAACAACCCAATTTACTAGCAAATCTTCAATCTCAAATGATGAAGTGGCAGATGGTTATGGATTCTTTTAGGCACTTCATCATGTGTGAATTTACCATCAATTGACTACCCAGGTTAATTTGCAATTTCTTGAATAAACCGGTAACTGTTTTATTTGTTTATTTGTGTTTCCTTTGGTGCTTATCTGGAAATACACGTGGTTTGACTTTTTTCTAGATTTGTATTTGGTGCTGGCATCACATTATGGATATTGCTGAGAAAGATGAGACAGAAGGACGGTGTCCAGCATGTCGCGCTCCTTATAACAAGGAAAAGATTGTTGGAATGGGAGCAAAGTGTGAAAGGTAATTAGCATTGGGTTGTTAACTGAAATTCTATATATCAGCCTGCTCCCTTTGATAAAAGTATGGTATGTTTTTCCTGTTAACATCATGAACTTCTTGATCATTGTAACAGGTTGGTTTCAGATATGAATATAGAGAAAAAGCTAAAATCACAGAAGGGAAAGAGCAAAACATCTGAAGGGCGGAAGCAACTTAGCAGTGTACGAGTGATCCAAAGGAATCTTGTTTACATTGTGGGGTTGCCACTTAATCTAGCAGATGAGGATGTATGTATCCCTTCTCTTTGATCTTCCCTTCCTGCCCATCTCTTCTTGGTGTCTTTATACCATTTTCTTGAAGCAGCTTCTCCAAGGCAAAGAATATTTTGGTCAGTATGGAAACGTGCTGAAGGTATCTATGTCACGGACATCTGCTGGTGCTATACAACATTTTGCACATAGTACATGCAGCGTGTAAGTTCCTATATGCCACTCCTTGTGCTAATAATATTACAGTGCCTTAGTTCAAATTTAAATGTTTATGGTGTTAACAACTCCTGTAGGCATTGAAGTTTCCAGAAGTAATTAGTCTTTTCCAAGGACTTGTATGTATTTTCAAGTTGTGCTTAAATTTCCTAATTTGTTTGCAATTTGGATCGGCTTTTGCTGGTCTTGGACCTTCCATGCTGGAAAAGTCAAGACATACGATTGTCAAATATTGGGTTGCAATCGAATGGACATTGTTTTTCCTATTATTTAGTATATACAGGTGTTAAAAATGGTAACTTCAACCCATTTAATTTACTTATTGAACAACAAACATTTTTGATACTTTTATGGTGAGTTGAATTTAAAACATCGGTGATTAGAATTACTTTGAGGACACATATTTTTTCATCATTCCTGTGTCAAGTATCTTGCACTAGGTTTTTGATCTATTTACTGAAGTTCATATATGGTAATATCTTGTGCATATAGAATACATGTTGCTTTACTAATGAGCCGTGAATTATTTTGTAGGCTTGCCATTTATTTGTTTACAATTGTTTGTTTGGACTAGATATATTACTTATTCGAAGGAAGAGGAAGCAGTTCGGTGTATCCAGTCAGTACATGGATTTGTTTTGGAGAGTAGCTCTTTAAAGTGAGTGGAAACTTTGTGTATTATGATTTCTTTTTTGATTTACTGGATAGTTGTTTGAAACTCAACGTTGCAGGGCTTGCTTTGGCACAACTAAATACTGTCATGCGTGGCTGAGAAATGTGGTATGGTCTCTGAATGAATTCTAATGAAATTATGGGCAAAGAATTGCTTACTGGTTATTGCTCTTTCATATTATCCATAAACTCAAATATTTATCTGTAGTTGTAGCATGCTGATTTATTTGTAGTATATCCTAAATTAGAATTACCTTTTTGTTCAGCCCTGCAGCAACCCAGACTGTCTATATTTGCATGAGATTGGTTCACAAGAAGATAGTTTTACTAAGGATGAAATATTATCTGCGTACACAAGGTAACATGCAGATCTCCTTCCAGATTTATTGTGCGACTTGTGTGAGGGTTCATGTATTGTAGAGTTCTTGTTATCTTAGTGATGCAATTTTAGAAAAGAGTTTCCAATTTTAAGGCTTATGTTAGGAAACTTAATTGTGTTTGATTTAATAGCTTTTATTAGATATTTATTACTTAGAATAGACTCTTTCAAACCCTTTATGAAGGGGACTTTTGCATTGTAATAAAACAAGCTTTAATATATGAAATAAACTGATTTCTCCCCCAATTTCTATCTTACCTCTCTTTTCCCTCTCCTCTCTCTTCTTCGCTTCCCTTCCCTTCCCCTTCTATAATTCCCCTATTGCATCTTGACTCTTGAGTCACTTAGTAGACTGGATGTGACCTCATCTGTTTGGGATCTCCGAGCAATCTCAACTACCATAATCTGAGTTGCTTACTTTTTAAGCTAGAACAGGGTTGTCTCACTTCCTCACCTTCTATTACATATTGGAATCTTTCTGATTTTTTTCAAGAAAGCTAATATTTTCTGGTGCCATCTTTTGTTTGATTGATTGGTTCATTGCTATACATCTTTTCTACGTACTCTTAAGTTTTCTTTTAACAACAAAATTTCTTGTCACAAGTTGCTCACCCTATTGGCCGGTATTTCAGTTAGTGTTGTTTGACTGTTTTCATCCTGATCATTGGTAATGAAACTAGGAAATGTTTCATATATCTCATGCATATTTTTTATACTTGGAAAGCAGCTGTTAATGTTTTTAGTTCTTGCCTAGCTCTTCAAAATAATGCTCTGCAGATTTTAATTAGGTAGCTAGCCTTTATAATTATCAAAACCTTTTTGCAAATCAATCTAGTGATTAGTTTTTGTAATTGAGTCATTCTGGATGTTTAAGTTTTTATTTAAGTTATAGTAAACTAGTGGAGTTGGCGGCTACTGGCCTAGAAATTTTAGTTTTTGTAATTGAGTCATTCTGGATCTTTAAGTTTTTATTTAAGTCATATTAAAATAGCAGAGTTGTTTGGAAATTTAAATGATTGACATGATGTTGAATTGTTTTCTCATGGAACTAATCCTTTGAGATCATAATATTTCGGTTTGTGGCACTGGTACACGAGGGTCTCAAGTGACATGAGTGTAGCAGTAAATCAAGATTTCAAGTTTTAACTGAGGCTAATTTTCCTTGTATAGGCTTGAAGTAGTACAATTTTTTTTTTTATTTAAATGCACATCTATTTGAAGAAGATGCTGTTACAGCACCTCAGTTTTATGGCGTCTTTGGCCCCACCTGATTTCCTTTTCTTCAGGTTTAGATTTTGAAACTTGTGATGATCAGATATTCCCATGTAGAGGGATGTTGATCAATCAATATATTCTAGTTTTTGGTTGAAATTTTTTGTTTTGTCTCCTGTGACCATTTGTCGAATAGTGAATTAACTTAATGATTGCAAAGGAGTAGAGTTCAGCATATCACTGATGCCACAAATAGTATGCAACGCCGTTCGGGAAGTATGTTACCACCACCAGCAGATGAGTACTTCAATAACAGCTCTGCTTCTTCAGGAAAGCCTTCAAGTAAAACTGCTACTTGTACAAATGTAAGATATATTTTTTTTCCCTCTCTCTCTCTCTCTCTCTCTTCCCGAACATCTTGTTCTTGTCTTTCTATTTCCCATGAATATGCTACTTTCAACGGAGAACTCTCCAAATCATTTTTCGGATATATCAGTGAAAGTTTTTCATCAAAACATCTCTATTAACTAACCAACGTGTTTAATAATTTTGATACTAAATAAGTTGAGGATTACTACATGATTGGCAAAGCTTATAATTGTTTATAAGTTGGTCAAAATCTATTTTGTAGGACCCACAACTTTTGCCTACTCTTTAACCACACATTCCTTGGTACCTATTGCTTATAAGCACTTTTGCTAAGTTGAGGATTACTACATGATTGGCAAAGCTTATAATTGTTTATAAGTTGGTCAAAATCTATTTTGTAGGACCCACAACTTTTGCCTACTCTTTAACCACACATTCCTTGGTTCCTATTGCTTATAAGCACTTTTGCTTGGTTAAGCAAGCACTTAATTTGCGTTATATTTGTGGCTATCCTGATTTGAATGGTGATCACTGCTGAAATACACTGATTTTTTCCATGCTAACGAGGTTTCTTACTTGGTTAGCAGAATTCAGTGGGCAGTGTTAGAGCTTTGACACCCAATAGTGGATCCGCTTCTCTTCCTGCTGGAGCCTTGTGGTATGTCATCCGCTTATATATCTCTTTTAATTATATTCAATACAGTTTCTCATCTTTCAATTGGTTTGACTAGGGGAATTCGTGCTTCCAATGGTCAGCCCACATCCACAAGTATACCGTGTTCCACTGGAACACTTAAGCAGAAACCTGATGGATGCAATGGTCCAGTGACATTTTCTACTTCAGTTGCAAGCCCAAGTCAGGTTTCTACTTTGCATAGTGATACTGGAAAGAAGTTTGATCCCAGTGAAGAAAGCAACAAAACTCAACAAAATAGCAAACTGGAAACAGTAGAACCTGTTAAAAATGAAATAAGAACAGATAGCATAAATACTGCTTCTGAGAGTTTTTCCACGTCTACACTTCCTGTTATTTCACCTATAAACAGGCAGCTAGATGGCCAACATACGTCTGAGAATAAGGGTAGACATGCCAGCAATTTACATAATACTACTAAGTTATTTGATCTATCCCTAAAGTCTTGTGGACCTGCTTTAGACAAAGATTCATTTGATGCCACAGATGGAAACATTGAGAATGTATCTTCTAATATTATGTCAACAAGCATTGCCAGACATAAACAATTGCAGAATGGCTACTCTGAGCACCTTAGAGAACCATTGACTTCTCAGCCGCCTGGAAAATCTGCAAATTTGACTGATGAGGTTTTTGTCGCAGATATTCAGTCAGATCTGAGATCGGGAATGCAGAAAGAAGTTCTGCAAATTGACTCACATGAGATTCTAGCTGATTTGTTATCTTTTGATAGCCAAAGACTCGAGGATCCTGAGGTTGCTGCTAATATAAGGCATGTACCAGATTTCTCACACTCTTCTGGTCTTTCAAAGCATTCTAATATTCATTTTTCACAGCATAATATTTCGGATGGTGCAATCAGTGTTGACCTGCATGGGAAACTTGTGAATAGAAAAGACAATTTGATAGTTCCAGCTTTGGGCGGTCCTATTATGTCTAATGGACATTCTAATAATCTGATCACTACTTCTGAGTTTGTTAATAATGATAAATATTCTTATTCGTTTCCAAACAAGGATAATGGGCTGTTTTTAGGAAGATTTGAAAGGGAAGTAGCCAGTGGAGGCCATGATGCTGCAGATGATATTAGGGAGAGCAGAATAATATCGAATATCTTGTCACTGGACTTTGACTCATGGGATGAGCCGCTGACTTCTCCTCAGAACCTGGCTAAGTTGTTGGGTGAAACAGATAAACAGCAAGGGTCATTCGGAGTGCCAAGTACATTGAAAGTTCAGAGTAGCAATCAATCAAGGTTTTCTTTTGCTAGAGAGGAGGAACCCAGGAGACAAGTATCTAACTTTGGACCATCTATCAATTATGTCGAGCAATCCTTTAAACAGCTCCCTTTTGTACATGATTCCACCACCAAGAACTTCCATCTTCAGAAGTTTGGTAACTCCAATGGTTTCTCAGCATTTAGTGGTGTGGAATCAGATATTTTTGCCAGCAGTCATTCTAATTTATCTTCTAACAAGCTTTTAGGTGAGCTATTGTTCATTTTTTATTTCTTTCACTTGGTTTTCATTTTCTTTGGATCTTTAGATATTTTTAATACCTTTGTCTTGAAAACTGTCTCCTTGTACATTGACCTCTTTGTAAACTGAACATTCCATTTGGAATCATGTCCTCTGGAAATATAGTTGCTATATGATTTAGATTTTGATGGTTATGCTTGTGCATGTTCCCTCCGATTCTTGTTTCCTTTAGCTGCTTTTATCTTGATACTGAATGGGCATATTGATGTTTTGCTGCTGTCAACTCACTGATCATCCAGCTTTAGAGCTACAAATTTAGTTTTTGGTTATTCATTTATTTCGTTATTTAGATTACTTTGGATTTGAGCATTGCTTGACTTCAAATTGTTGGTTTGGAACAGAAAAACCTCAAAATAGAGGCAGCCTTTTTTTTTCCCCTTCATATTTTCCGCACGATTCAGTTATTTAATTCCTCCATCTCAAACATTCTTTTCCTTTTGTCCTGAAACAGTTTCAAAACCTCAGATATGTGCTCCTCCAGGGTTTTCGGTTCCCAGTAGGGCACCACCCCCAGGCTTTACTTATTATGAGAGGGCAGAGCAGATTTCGGACGCATGCTCCGGTTGGTACATTTATGCGGAGCACTTTCTTGTTTTTAGGTTTACTTGCATCGGATATTGTGTAATGATTTTGTTCTATATTCTGCAGGAAATCATGGACTTGATGCTTCCTTGTTAAGGAATCAGTATCAAGCACCACCAAGCGGTCATACAATTGATAATGGAGACATTGAATTTATGGATCCTGCAATTTTGGCAGTTGGCAAGGTGAACAGCCCAAGCTTAGACATGAGATCAAAATTTTCTCAAGTCACATTTGAAGAATCAAGATTGCAATCTTTGTCACAAAGATCTCTTCCTCTGCATCAGAACCAGAGATTCGCTGACGTGGAGGGTGGTTTTTCGTCTCTTGGGAATGCTTATGGAATTCCTTCTGGGGTTATGGAGCAAAGATTAGTCAACAATCTGTCTCCCTTTTCTCAATCCACTATCCCTCAGTCCAGAAATGCAATAGCGTCCAATGGTCAATGGGATGGGTGGAATGAGGTGCAGGGTGGAAATAAATTGGGCATGGCAGATCTACTGAGGAATGAGAGATTGAGATATACTAAACTCTACAGTGGACATGAAAATTCAAAGATCTGCATGCCTGGTTCAGGCCATCTTTATAATGGGACATTTGGGATTTAATTTTATTGAAAAGCCTTATTTTGGGTCTTTGGTAATGTTAGTGGTAAAATAGGAAGATCATGTGTGACCTTGCTGTACCTGCATCAAGGACTCGATGCATGGGATTTAGATGGACTGATATCTGACACTTGTATCAAATTAACCCTAACAGAGGGGTTCCAAGAACACTTAAAAGATTTGCATGCCTGATGAAAGTCATAAAAAGGGAGTTCTGATTGGGCTCCTTTCACGTTGGTGAAGGATTAAACTCTGTGTAACAGAGTTGTGATACCTACAGGTATATTCCTGCCCTTTATTTTCTTTTTATATAATAAATGTTATTGATGATGCTGCTTATATATCATGGGCAAAGAAAGTTATTTTGTTGTTTCAGAGTTAAGGGTAAAAGAAAAGAATTTTTAAAGCTTCTTTCCCTATTTAGTTTTTCGAAACAAACATCTATAGATGGTGAGTAAACTTGGCAAATTTGAATGTTTCCATAACCGAGTTTTCTTTTCACTTCATCTCTCTTGGAAGGATAAACAAGTCGTCTTGGGAAGGGTCTCATGTCTGATTTCCTCCTTTGAGAAACCCACATTTTTTTATTTGCTTATCCTCGATAACTTTCTTCTTTTACATTAATTCCCATGAATTACGTTGAATGACAAAATGTGTGCTGGAGACAGTTTGTGTCTTATTAATCTAGTATCATAATAGTCTCGTTTCATAGATGTATTCTTATCATGCTGTAGTCATCTTTTTCTTAGTTCATTTACTAATTTCCAGGTGAAAGGAGCTCGAAAGTAAGGCTCAAAAGTAAAGGCTGCACAGGGATGTTTTACATGATTAAATCAGCAGGCAATCCTTCGTTTGGAGAGGAGAATCAAACAATTCCATTCTAAGTGGCTATGCTTTAACAGTTTTCTTTGCATAGATTATAATGGGCTTCTCGTAGGGCTGTACCAAATAATTGCAGAGCATTCATGATCTGGACTCGTGGACAGATGAGTCGAATTACTCCCATGACTTGGTTTTAATGGTCAAATAAATTACTGTCGGGTTTTATGTCAAGTAGTGTGTGCAATAAACAAAAAGTTTTTAACTTCTTGATATTCATGAATCTTGTCTAGTATGGATTAGTTTAACATATCAAATATGCCGTAAAAAGCATGTGAACTTATATGCAAATATGTCATAATCCTAAATCTTGAAAAGATGAGCCTCATTATGGAAGAGGATGATGAGGGTGCCAGTATGGGGGACCCTGATGCCTCTCGAGGAAACAGGCACCAAAAATATACAAGAATAATAAAGTTGTCCGATTCAACAGAGCTTTGGCCCACCATGCCTTCAAATTTAGGGTGTGTTTGAGCCACATTATTTTGAAAGAATGTATTCTGAAATAGTAGATTGATGGAGAATGTGGTTGAAAAAGAACGAAAAGTTATTGATGTGATGGAAAATATTATTTTATTGAAGAATGTGTTGTTGAAAATGAGTAGAAAAATGACAATGAAAATTGGCTTAGTAGTTGTAAATTTAATTAGGGATCTATTTGCTCATTTTCCAAAGGTTTGGGACATCCCATGGAAAATTGCAAAATATATATTCACACTTGTTCAAAAAGTTAGTCAATCATTTAATCGTTGACATAGCACAAAGTTAAATTTAAAAATTTGATACCACCGAGAACCGAACTTTGATGATGATAAATCTGCAAGTGATATTATTAGGAGCTTGTTTGGTTTAGATTTTTTGGAGGAAGAATTGATTTTGAATAGTGATATGATGAGAAATGTGTGATTGAAAAAGCAGAAAAAAGTATTGATGTGATGTAAAATATTATTTTATTGAAGAATGTGTNGATGATGATAAATCTGCAAGTGATATTATTAGGAGCTTGTTTGGTTTAGATTTTTTGGAGGAAGAATTGATTTTGAATAGTGATATGATGAGAAATGTGTGATTGAAAAAGCAGAAAAAAGTATTGATGTGATGTAAAATATTATTTTATTGAAGAATGTGTGGTTGAAAAATGAGAATTGATTTACTGTAGAATTGTAAAATTCAAACCAAACAGACCCTAGACCTTGTTTGTTTCTTATTAAAATCAGATTTTAATTTAAGTCAAAGTCAAATAATTAATATTAACCACATCTTTTATAGGTTTCACAACTTTTCGATCACACATTTCAATAATTTCTCTCATAATCTACTAAAAATTTAATTTTAATCCCCATCACACACCCACTTAATGGCAGTGTGAGCAAGTTAAAATTTATAACTTTTTCAAAAGAATATTTAGAAAAGTACTTTGTGTTTCCCATTTGGCATAAAGATTTTCAACCCTGCTATTTTGACAGGGTCAATGACCCAACCAAAAACAGGGGGGCGATTTGGCGCCCCCCTA
>CAIGRQ010219122.1:0-18827 GCA_903798375.1 Fraxinus sp. D2006-0159 | reverse complement strand
TGGATTGAATCTATAATCCCTAATGTATTTTCTATCATTCTATGGATTGTAATTAACATGACAAACAAATTGAAAGACTTACAATTTACGTGACACTGTTGATTAATAAATATATAGTCCAATCTAAAATTGGTCTTCAGTAGATTTTATCTACATCCCAATACTACTACCTACATGGCTTTTATGTACCTTGAAATAAATTTAAATAGAGACGAAGATAGAGAAAATCCAATCACTAAAATCAGAGATAGAACTAAATAAATTGTTGAGTTAACAAGTTTAATAGATCGTTAGAATTTAGATGGCCTTCTAGACAATGTCTGCTATCGTACCAGCCCATCATGGTCGTTATCAAATAGCACTGAATATGATTTTCTTAATCGATCTATCTATTTTAGTTATGTGGCAATCAACATTAGCAATAGAGGTGTTCCAAGTAACATTGCTTCAATGCATTAAGCAAATTGTCATCTAGTGTAATACCTAGACCAGAAAAGTTTAAAAAGATTGATAGGTACTACTCATACCAACAAGGTGCGTCTTCTTTTCCGAAAATCCATCGTTAGAAACTCCACAATTAAGCGTGTTTGACTTGGAACAATTCCATGATGGGTAACCCACTGGGAAGTTTTCTCGGGGAGCGTGCGACTGAGGACAAAGCATACTGAAAAGACACGTGTTGGTACGTGTGGACAGTACATCGTCGATCTAACGGTCGGGACAGTCCATTAAGTGGGATTCGGGTCGTTACAAATGGTATCAGAGACCGGTTGCCAGCTGGAAATTGGGAACTAAGTGCTATGCGGGACAAAGTGCTACGCCATAGGGTGGGAGCCACCTCTAAAATCCCAACGTCTAGCAACGGATTCTCAGATGGATGAAGGACAATAAGGACGTCGCGAGTCTAACGAGGGTTGATTGTAATACCCAGACCATCAAAGTTTAAAAAAATTTGATAGATACTACTCATACTAACAAGGTGCACATTCTTTTCCAGAAATCAATCGTTAGAAACTCCACAATTAAGCGTACTTGACTTGGAGCAATTTTATAATGGGTGACCCACTAGGAAGTTTTCTCGAGGAGCGTGCGAATGAGGACAATGTATGCTGAAAAGACACGTATTGGTACAGTGTGAACAGTACGTCGTCGATCTAACGGTAGGGATATCCTGTTAAGTGGGAGTCGGGTCGTTACATCTAGGTTATATGAAAATAGAAAAAAACTTTCGATCTACGTAAAATTAAAGTCTAACGAATAGATGACTAAGTTCAAATTTCATATTGTGTTAGTGTGGTTCAAAATTAGGCACAAATATTTTATCGAATTTTTGTATTTGTTGTTTTATTCTTATTTGAGGGGCAAATATAGCTTTTTATGTCTTCCTGACATATGGAAGAACATCATCAAGACAAGATGTGTTAATTAATAGAAGTTTGAAGATAATAATGCAATAAATAGAAGTTTGAGATGTAAGAGTGAAAATATGAAAAGTTTTGGAATGAATTTAATTACATTTTTATGCATTTCATGTTAGCATGGGAGACGCTCTTAGCTTATGCTAAACAACCCTAACGTGACAAATCAGTTAAGATCAAACCTAATTTGCAATGTGGCCCTCCCTAATGAATAAATAAATTTCCTTATTTATCACATGAAGCCTCTCTAATAACAGTGATTTATGTATTTTATTTATTAGGAAGGCCCTGCATAGTGAATTAAGTTTGATTTTAATCACACATGACACAAGATTATAATATATTTTTCTTGTAAAAATGTCTATTATGTTATTGTGTAGATGTTTAAACTAATATTATCAATAATAGCGCTGGCACGAAATAGAAACCAAAAAGCATGATAAGAAAAAAGGGACGATTAGCACATAACGTACTTACATTCTAATATTAGTGTGAAAAATGTCTTTACTTTTTATTTTCTTTTGTATTTTCACCTTTATTTCAACATTTCATTGCGCAAAATATTATTTCATCCATTTCCTCAATTAAAAACTATAAAATGAAGAATATATAATTCTGTTTAAACAAAACAAAAAAGAAAAAGAAAGAACTAATTACAACTATAGTTCCAAATTTTTAAAAAGAGTGGAAACAAGTCCCTAGTAAATTATTAAATGGGTAATTATCACATAATGTCCCTACATTTCACTATTATTATTATGAAAAATGTTCATACCTTTTATTTTGTTGGCATTTTCACATTTCATTACACATTTGATTGCGTGAATCATCACTTCTATCCATTTTCATTCAATTTCTTAATAAGGCTGTGAAATAACGAATATACTATCATATTTAAATTAACAAATAAAGAGCTAATTGCAACCATAGTTCCAAATTTTTTTAAAAAGTTCAAAAGAGCCCCAAATAAATTATTAAAATATTAGAAATTAATTTTTTTTTTAAAAAAAAGTGCAAATGAGTTTTTTAATTGAGAAATTAGATGCAAATATATAGAAATGATGATTTGTATAATCAAATGTGCAATTGAGGGTGAAAATGTCAAAAATTGAAATGTAGAGATGTTTTCACAATAATAGTAAAAGGTAAGGACATTATGTATTAATTACCATTTTAATAATTTATTTGGGATTCGTTTGCACTTTTAAAAAAAATTGAGACTATGGTTGCAATTAGTTTTTTCTTTTCTTTTTGTTTTATTTAAACATAACAATATATTCGTCATTTTATAGCTTTTAGTTGAGAAAATAGATGAAAGTTTTTTTTTGTTTTTTTTTGTTTTTTTTTTTTTTTTTTTTTTTTGTTTTTTTGCGTAATGGAATGTGGAAATAGAGGTGAAAATGCTAAAAAAAATGAAAGGTAAGAACATTTTCCACAATAATAGTGAAAAATAAAAACGTTACACATAAGAAAAATATGATTGTCCAGTATTCACTCTCAATGCAAGTGCTTTATCTAGTTGTTGCTAGAATGATTCGTTATAATATAGAAGAAAAATGGTATCAATATAATTCTGAACATGTTTTGATCACTTTGAAAGAGGATTGGCCTAATATTTTTCTTTTACTAAGACAAATACATACTACTCAATAGATACCTATAATATTAATTTTACCCACAAATTCAACAATCTTTGCAGCTGAAGAGGAAAACGAATAATACAATTAGATTCTACAAATTTAATATTAAGAGCCTGTTTGTTGCAAATTATTTTCTCATTTTTAGAAGAATTTGGAACTTTTTTTCAAAGTTCATGGGTCCCACTACTCACACCTTGGTCAAATATGGGTGGCTTTGCATTGTTCCAACGGTACCACATTTTCTATTAATATGCAGCAAACAGGCCCTAAGATGTTATATCTATCTCACTACTCTTATATTTATCTATGGAATTGTAAGCTTCTTTGCACTTTTACTCCAGTGGCTCGATCAAATGCCTCTAAATAAATAAAAATAAAAAGTAGGATGGGACTTTTGTTAAAAGTTGAGTGGTCTAATGGTTTATGTCCAAATTTAAAATCATGCGATATTAATATATTTTTTACTCTTCTCACCTCACAATATTGGTGGCAATGATTCGGTTGGTCCACTGGGTGAGTCGACCCCAGATCATGGGACCTGTCCATGAAAGGTCGACTCGATTTGAACCAACTCGCAAGCGTCAATTAGGCCAACTCCACATTAGCTCACAACGTGTATGAGCCTATGAGCTGGATTTAGCTCAATTCTCCTTGCCAAAAACCGAGCTTGGTTCACCGAGGGTCCGAGCTGCATATAGGTTGAGCTCCACAATGCCCCTTGCCCAATGCCACTGCCCTACATCACCACTTCCCCTAACATAAGTACCTATATTTTGAATTGGGTAAATTCCTATATGGGTCCCTAACCTTTATCAAGTGTGACATTCTTGTCCTAATCTTTAGTTTATGCCATATGTATCCTCAACCTTTTAGTATTGTGTTCATAATGTTCCAACTCAATGAAAAAATCTAAATAGATGGTAAAAGATCGTGCGATAGGCATGTGTTAAATGATTGATGTGTATTATTATCAAAAAATAACCACCCGTTGCTTCAAATATTTGTTGTTTTTCAAAGTAGATGAGGATTATTTTTGAACAATTATATCCACCACGCGTTTATCACACGCCTATCGTAGTACCTTTCAACATTTACTTACTATTTAGATTTTTTCATCCAAGTTGGAATCCCGTCCACACAATGTTAAAAGGTTAGGGACACGAGATGATGCAAACTAAAGATTGAAGATATGGATGTCACATTTAAGAAAGGTTGGGGACTGAAGGAATATACTCCCCTAATCACATCTGATTTTGCCCTCGCCATCCCCAACTGCCAAACGTAAACCTTCAATTTGAGTAAACTAGGGTTTCGAATTTCACTTGCTATTCAGATTTCAATGGCATCAATTGATCATCTCGACGACGTCAGCGCTCTTACTCTCAATACTCTTCCTCACCAGTTTTGTATTAATTTATTCGTTGAATTTTAATTTTTTTTAAATACTACATTTCTTGAATGATCACAGGACGATGATTTTGGAGGCGATTTTTCAGGAGGCAACAGTACGAGGCGGCCAGGTGTTCTCAAATTGCTCGATTAACTTAATAAAAATGCATTCTTGTTGAGTAAGTACTTATTTTTTCAATATTTTTATTGTTGGGAATGTGGTTTCTTAGCTAATAAGAGAAGCTTTGGAGAGCTTGACGATGATGAAGATGATATTTTTGGATCAAAAAAGGTACCTTTTACTGCCATTACCAACATGTACATAAACTATAACTTATCTTTTGTATTTGCTAGATTTCTGCCTTTACTATATTACCCGGTTTTATGGCTTCACTGCTGAATTATAACCGATACATGTCATTATGAATACGATTATGTACGGTGTGGTATGGAATTTTAAATTGAGACGCTTTGTTAAGAATTATGCATATTGTAGCTGGTTGATATAAAGAAGATATTTTAAGTTTTTCCTTTAAGTTTAAAAGGAAAAGGAAATACTGGGTGGTTAAGTTTTTTGCGCCTTTATTTATCCATTAAGTTTGTGGATTCTCGTTCCTTGCTTTAGTACCTTTGTTATGGGTGTTGGATTCTGAAACGTGACTTCTATTTGTTTGTTGACACCAAAGGCTAACCTGAAAGTAGAAGAAACTGCACCAGGTGTGGCAACAGGAATGATTTTATCTCTTCGCGAGAGGTATTGTTTATCATATTATAACAGAATATATTTTTCAAAAGAATATGGACTAAATTCTTAAAACGATAAAAATTAATGTCCTTAGCATAGAACGTGCAAGACTTATGTAGTATCTTTCTTGTGGAATGTATTTGCAGTCTTCAGACTTGTAAGAATGAACTCAAAGATTGTCAGGTATGTTCATTTTTTTATGCTGATTATGCTTCTTCATCTTTCTGGCTACTATGCTTTCTCTTGGTTTCTCATGTTCCAGTTTGGTTAGTCTGAAATATTGAGCATTTAATTTTTCCAAATATGAGTCGGTAAACAGATTCTAGCTAAATTTTCTTAATGATGTTAAACCTTTGTTGGTAAACTGTTTGTGGTATGTTGCTAAAATGGTTATGGTATGTTGGTTTCAGACAGAACTTCAGGGGGCTAAATCCGAGATTCAAGAATGGCGTTCATCTTTTCAAAATGAGTACTTCATACCCTCAGGCGCAACTCTTGGTTAGCTTGTCTTTTCTCTAGCACTTGTCATGGAAATAATGCTATTTATTATTACAATGATGGAATATCGGTGATGTGGTAATTTAGGTAGAATAATGGAATATGACAGTTCAATTCTACTCTCTCTCATGAAAATTGAACTGTCGTATCTCATTATTCTATCTAAGTTGCCACATTACCGATTTTTCATCGTTATAATGATAAATATCATTACTCTCGTCTTGGACTCTTGTAACTAGAGCATCATTCACTTTTTGAATTATTTCTTCCCCTGAAGAGATTTAGTTTCCTACTTTTGTGCTAGAACCAAGATTAGTAGTCAACTACCTTCAGAATCTGAGATCCTCTGAGGAGTCTCTCCGAGAGCAGGTTTGTGTTGAACACACTTATTATTTAGATTTACAAGTTTTTAGGTAATAGTTTATTGAGATTTTCTTAATCTTTTTATTATTAGCTTGAGAAAGCAAAGAAAAAAGAAGCTGCATTCATTGTGACCTTTGCGAAACGGGAGCAAGAGATAGCTGAGTTGAAGGTAAGAAGTCATCCATTGCCAAGCTTTTCTTAATCTTTTTTGCATGGTATGGTGATGCATAAAGACTAGTCTATTGTCTAGCTAAATTTTTATTTTGGCTTTTCTGTTCTTTACCTACATTCTTACAACCTCTTCTCTGAATTCTATACAGTCTGCAGTTCGAGATTTGAGAGCTCAGCTCAAACCACCGTCAATGCAGGTGCTTTGCATGTGATTTAATTTGTCCTCTGTGAATTCATTTCAGTGCATGACTTTCACTCTTGCAGAAAAACAAAATATGATAAAGTCTGCGGTTTGTGATTTTAGATGTACACTTGAGTTTCTCTCAACTTCATACTTGTTTATTTGAGATGTACACTTAAGTTTCTCTCAACTTCATACTTGTTTATTTTTCATGTGGATAAACTTCTCTGCAACCATTGATTTCATTCACTGTCGAAGTTTCTCTATGTTGTTTCTTCTACTTCTCTCTTTCCTTTTGGTTTTGACATGATTTGATCAATATAAATTGAAAGTTCTGCTTACCTTCTTGCTAAATGTTGTGCTTCCATTGCAATGAAATTTTTGTTAGAAAGAGGTAATTTACTGATTAATCAAGAATTTTTCTTTAAAATATTTTCCATTTTTCTAATCTTCTAACATTATAACTGGTTTTGTTAAGACCTGCAGCAAAAATGCTATCAATCAAATCCATAGAGAAGTGCTACAAATCGTCAGCTCGACCTATTTATTGTTGTTTGTTTGGTTTGTTCAGTGTCATAACCTCGGTGTTATGTAGATTCTATGTAGGTTAAGTGGTTAACCCATGTTAAAAGGATATTCTATGAGCTGTAATATGTATGAAGACATGAACTATCCTTATAAGATGTGGCAACAAAAAGATGTTAACTACTGCCCCCAGCCCCAGCTGGGAAAAAAAAAAAAAGAGAGAGAAAAATCGTCAGCTGAAAATAGTTTAGAAAACTTTGTTTTTCTAGTGGAAACATTAGAACTGATTGGAATGCTATCTTATGAACCCCTTTACTTGTGTAACCCCGAAACCAAATAGAATGGAATTAAAAAATCTTTTGACTTGAGGCTTCTGTAGATAAATTTCTATGCTACTCTTCTTTGATGATATATTACCTTGGATAAACGTGACAGGCAAGGAGGTTATTACTAGACCCAGCAATCCATGAAGAGTTCACACGATTGAAGGTACTTCTTTTATACTTTCAATGCTAATGAAATATGAAGGATGTTTCAAGATATTGCCGATATGGGTAATTTCTAACTGCTGTTATTTTAGAACTGCCTTGTAGGTTTGCCTTGTAGCTTGGTTCATTTAGATATGGTCTCTGGCTCTCTGCTAAAAAATTGTAATTGTAAACAAAAATACCGTACAATACTAGATTAATATTTGGGAGGAAATACTGTTTTGATTATAATGCTGGAACAATCAATTTTTGCTTATACATATGGAGTATTTCAGATAACAATTTGACGCTTAAACAGTAGATTGTTAGAGATTGTGCAATTTAAAAACTGGTTTTATTGGAGAACCGACCTATTTTTATACTGGGTATTTAAAAAATTAAAAGCAGGATAGTTATCTTTGCAGTCAATCAAAGTGAGGATAGCCTCATGTGGTTATAATTTGGCATTGCTGATAGTACAGCATAAGTTGTAACTGAGACTAATTATGATGTAAATGCTAGTAAGCTAGGAATGATGTTCATTTACCCAGTTGTTGTGTTGTCTTAACTGAAAAAGAGAAGTGCAGAGAACGTTTAGCCAAGCTTAAAAATAAGTAAAAGTAAGTTTTTATTTCCAAACATATGTTTGTTAAATTACTTTTTTGTAACTTTTAATTAAGAAAAGTTACTTATTTGAAAATAGCTCTTACCTGAATGTCGAAACAAGTAACTTATTCCAATTTTGATCAACAATAAAAATGACCTATTTTAAACTTTATTTACTTGTTAGTGAACTTAGCCAAACATGACCTTTCTTTAAGATTGGATATCTAATTTCTATCTGCCAAAATTATTGAGGATCTCACTGATAAGAGATGGTCTACTAAGACAAGGAATGACCGAACTTTATTGACTGCTACCCCATCAACAATCTAACTAGTCGCTCCTGTTTTTGCTACACTGATATTTCACAGCATTTGTAGAATGTTTCAGTAATTGAAGCATGCAGACTGACTAGTTTATGGTACTTTTGCTGAATGTTCTTTAACCCATTTTTCTCACCCGTTGGGTTGGCAGTTTTACCACTTCAATTTGCGAGTGCCGGGTGGAGTTCCATAATCATGGACATTACTTTTCTTTATAGATAATTCTCTAAAAAGTTCTTTTAGGATCTTTTTGACCTGTTTATTATGTAGGCAAAAAATGCATACCTGTTTGTATAATTAATCTGACTATTTTTGAACGTATGCCAGAATTTGGTGGAGGAGAAGGATAAAAAAGTGAAAGAGTTGCAAGATAACATTGCTGCAGTCAATTTCACCCCACAAAGTAAAATGGGGAAGATGTTAATGGCAAAATGCAGGACTCTGCAAGAAGAAAATGATGAGATTGGTAACCAAGCTAATGAAGGAAAGGTACTGGCAACTCATTTTGAGATTGCATCTCATCTTGTATGCCGAATTTAGTGATATAACTGGGATCTGCTGTTGACATACAGATACAGCCATAACGCAATGGAGAAGAGTCACATAAATTTTATTTCCATTACTTTTAATGCTGAAAATTAGAATGGACTGAAACCCACAATTTTGTATGATGCATAGATTTAACTGTATTTTTGTCCATGGAATTTGTTGGCAATTGCTCTGTAGAATGACATCTAAATTTTTGCATACCGATTAATGTCTTTTCTTCTTCTTCTTCTTCTTTAATTTTTTTTTTTGGTAGGTGCACGAGCTAGCAATGAAACTTGCTTTGCAAAAATCTCAGAATTCTGAACTCAAAAGTCATTTTGAAGGTGAGTGTTGTCATAATGCTAAGCATTCCTCTGGTGCCAGTTGAATATCACCATTTATGCATCGTATATTAGAAGCATATTTATTAGCATCATGCATTCTCTCAACTCAATAACGTCTTATCTAACACTTGATAAGGGTCGGCTATGTATATCCTGTTCATCGAGTCTGCTAGATAAGAGCCATCTCCAAACATAAGCTACAAAGACTCTTCCTTTTCACTACAATATATAATGCAATTGCAGGATTATGCAAGCAAGTGGAAGGACTGACCAACGATGCGGAAAGATCAAATGAAATGGTATTCTCCTATTTGCATCTCTATAGATTCAGTATTTTATGCATATTGGGCATGTTAACTTGGTATATCTGGGGAGATGGATTAATCTTTAATCCTTTTTGATTGACAGATAGAGGATAATTTAAAATGTAAACGAATAGAATGAACTTTGGAACCTAAAATAAAGGCAGTATATGCGTTCTTGGTCCCATGAACTCCTTGCATCAAAATCATTCATTTAACTATTAGGGGTTATTTGACAAAGCTTTTGATGAAAGTTTTAGCAGATTTTGATAAAAGTTATTTAAGCTCCTATTTGGTAGAAATAAAATTTTAATTTCAGTCAAAGTCAACAACTAATTTTAACCACATATTTTATAAGTCCTACAACTTTTCAACCACAAATTTCATCAACTTTTATTAAAATCTACTAAAAATTTGATTTTAATACCCGCCAAACAGGGGTTAAATGTGCGGTTGAAAAGTTGATAAAAGTTGTGAGTCCTATAAATGTGGTTACAATTAATGGTTGATTTTGACCTCAACTTTTAAGCAACGTTTTAAGCTTTCCCAAACAAGCACTTAGATAACAACTTGTTCGTTTAGATTTGTTATATCTCAAACAGCTTAAGAACAATTATTATTATTATTATTTCTTCTGAATAAAAATTAATTCTAATCCCCCTGGGGTTCAAAATGCGACTCCAATTTTGAAGTATATATGCATGCAGCATGCTTACATGTTCGAGTTCTAAAGTTATTATTATTATTATTTTTTTCTTTTTCTTTTTGGGGGACTATTCAGGCACATATCGCTGCTTATACACACCAATGCCTGAATGCATAGAACATATTCCTGGCCTATTTGTGAACTTTCTTGTTTATTGTTCCTTCAAGTCACCAGTTAGTTTAGTCATGTTCTCATTTATTGAAGTCTCCCTTCACTGCAATACACTGTCATGAAATAATATAGTTAGGAAGTAATGGGCGTGGAAGCAAGGCCTCATAAACCATTATGACATTTTTGTTAACGTGGATTAGATAGCATTGTAGCGATCAATATTAAGAAAGAAAAAGTAGCCGAAATCTTGTTTACAATACAGTCCAGTAAACATGTATTATACTTCCCCACGAGTTGTATTCTAATTATGATTATTATAGGTGGTAATCTTGCAAGAGAAGCTTGAAGAGAAAGAAGATGAGATAAGAAGATTAAAGGAAGAGTTGCAACAGAAGAGAATGGTAGAGGATAAGACAGAATTAGCTTCTGATAACAATACTAATTACGAGGAAGCTCCACCAGGGGAAGTGAAAACTGAAGACTAATAAGTAGTGCTGTTTTTCTTCTGCATTTTATGTACTATGAGCATGTATTATTGCTTAAATTCATCATTTTAAACCATTTATTTTATGTATAATTTTGATTTTTGGCATTCATTAGTGGCACATTTTCATCACATCATGGTGGGCATGGTAGTGATGAAAATGTAAGCTGAGTCAACTCGATCAGGGTATCGGGTTATGAAATCCAAACTCACAAAAGCCTGGGCCTTAAATTAGCGGAATCATCCTCTCTATAACAAAGGAAAATGTGCTTCTAGCAAGTAGTGACTACCATTTAATGCACATCCTGTAGTCGGGGCATAACTATGATCTCTGTTGTCATTGACCTCATTGTCTTCTATGAATGCAGTCGGAGCATACTCATTTCCACCGTAGACATTGGGGCACTTATTGTGAAATGGTGCATTAGTCAATGAGTTGCTTCGTTGAAAAATAGTCGTCTGTAAAGTTTTGAAGGTAAAAGTTTTCGTACTTAAAAATGAAATTGTAACAAAGTTCTGTCTTTTACTACGTGAACAACACATAAGAGCGATAAAAAATGGCTTTAGCTGCTCTTCTTTCTCTTACACTCTATACCCCACCCTGAAATATGTTGATTTATATCTGCTTCCTGATGTGAAACAACAAATAGAGTCCCTTACCGAAATTGTTAGTTACTTGCAATATTTTCTGGATAATTCTCCATAAGAAAGCAGCAAATCAATATAATGTATGGAGTGCCAAATCATAGATGCAGCATATCAAGTTGAGGATATCATTGAGTGGATCGATTTCAGAAAGAATCTGCAAGCCAATGGGGAGAGCTTTACAACCATCGGCTATGAAATGGAGAAACTGGTTGAAGAAATTAATTTGACAAAGAAAGGGCAGAGGTGATCGAGGACGAGAGTGTCACACGAAGATTTAGAGGCCAATACCTAGTTGTCGGTTGCTTTGTCAAGAGTGTTTGCTGCGCATTTGGCGATATATACTTTTCCCTGTAAGTGATATCAGAAATCTTGGTCGAAGCTCTTGATTGTACTAAGGATGAAAGAAAGTTCAAAGTTTAAAGTGGAGTTGTGATGGTAATCGAGTCATCCAAAGGCTAGAGCTGTGGTGATCAAGTTACATCAATTAAGTCACACGGAAATGGAGTTGTGGTAATCGAGTCATACTAAGTAAAGTCTTCCTCTGTTCTTAATGGTTTTGAGCAAGTGTTCAAGATGGGTTTCTGGGCCAATGACGAGAGAATTGAATATTGGAGTATGAAGAAGTCAAAGACAAATTTGATAAGTCTTTGAAATTGGATCTGTCTATTACGTGTAATTGAAGAATAGTGGCACCTACCCATTAAAGGGGTATGATGATGGGTATCAAGACGCATTAGTGCATTACAGATTTGAAGAATTTGAAGTAAGGTGGAGGTGATTATTGGGAATTTGACTCAAATTTTGAAATAAAGAAAAGGGTAAGAAAGAAATTTACACTCAAAGTTGGGGGGACCATAATAGTAATTTCTATAAATATCTAATCAACATTATTAATTGATGAAATGGGATGAATAGTGGGTATTCTTAAATGGGAAATGCATGAGCATTTCCCAAAAGGATGTACTCGTGGCACAACCCTTCTTAAATACATTGAAACTCCGAAAATTGGATCACTATTGTAATATGAGGACTAAATTGTTTCTTTCAAAAGATCGAGGTCAACTTTGTAGAATAGAGTTGTAATTTTGCATATAAACTTCATAGTCTATGAAAATCTCAAAATCGGGCCAATCCCTTTATCATTTTTACAAATGAATAAGAGGGTGTTTGTATGGTCGTGCTTGAATAACATTTATTAATGTATTACTTCAAATTACCAATTTCACCAATTTATCAATGAAGAAAAGGGCAAATGTCCCTGCTTCGGCTCAACAAGTAAATTATAACGTTTCGGCATTACATTAGGACACAAGAATCAGGTATATCTTCTAACTCCAACTATGATATCAATATCTATACTTGGACTTTGAGGACTATTGTGTTGGTCAAATACCTAACAGCGATAGGAAGTGTGTTCTAAAGAAATTTGGCTCCAGATAGAAATCGATGCATGATGAATAATCATATATGGACTTGGAGGACTATTGTTATGTCTCGTCGCCTAGGTTCCCAGTGGCTCGGTCGATCTACCGAATCACCTTGTGCCGAAGCCATGTGGTATCCGACGTGGAGTAAGGTCTACTAAAGTCCAAATAATATGACCCACCGAAGCCCATATGTTAAAAGACAAGTTTGAGGTACAAACGAAATTGCTTTGCTGAAGTGACAATGTCCAACGAAGAAGAATCCAAGGCTCAACTATTGCTAGTGACAATCCACTTTTGAAGATCTTAAATTTATGAAATCATTTTAGAATGATTGATTGGATTGTTATAATGAGGAAAAAGGCTAATTTTGTCAGCATATGGTATATGGTATGAGGTGGCCACCTCCCTTTTGAGACATTTAATGCACCCCAAGCTAGTGAAGTCAAATTGAAACCTAAAATGTGATGCTTCGGTAAAGGAGATGATGTCACATGTCCTCTCATCCAATTGTTACTATTTCACATGTAACACTATAAATATCTCCATCTTTGTGCCATTTGGGGGGTAATGAAAAAGTATTGACTACAACCATATATATTCTCTCTTTCTGATTAATATATTGTTTTTAGTGTTTGAAGTACAATCTTGATCGTGAGTTTGATTCTTAATTTATCGTTCATTATCATGTAAGTTATCTTATACCTTTCGTCGGAGTCCAAACATCTTTGTCTCATGTTATAAAACTTCTCCCACGTTCATACAATGTTTATTGTCGATAAACAATCATCCCCACACGTGTTGGAATTAGCTTGAGAGAATGCGAGTAGGCCTGTTATTTTTTGTCCACATCAACCGTGCAAAAAACGAGGTCAGCACATCGAAACTCCAAAAATTGGGTCACTATTGTAATACGATGACTAAATTGTTTCTTTCAAAAGATAGAGGTCAACTTTTTAAAATAGAGTTGTCACTTTGCATATAAATTTCATAGTCTACGAAAATCTCTCACTACAACAAATCGGGCTAATCACTTTATAGTTTTACAAATGAATAAGAGGGTGTTTGTATGGTGCATTTATCAATGTATTGCTTCAAATTACCAATTTCACCAATTTGTTTCAACTAAATCTTTTGTTTACAAATTGTTCTAGACTTCCATTCAAACCGTTCTATAGCTAATTGAATTTCAATTTCATTACTTTAAGCATACTAGCAATCTATGCTAGCTAAGGTTAAAAGTGCTATGTCATTCAATTCTACTTTACACTTCTAAACACAAGATTTTCAACATAGAAACAACATGTAAATATATGAGGAAAAAATAATATAGACAAACCAATACATGTTTTTTATATTTTAATATAGTCGGAAGCATTCTTTCTGATTAAAAGAAATATTATCATGAATTTTTGAAAATATAATTCATTTATGAAATAATATATTTATTTTTCAAATATGATTGTTAACAATTTGTTTGTTTACAAAATTAACAAATGAACAGATACATGCTAGAATAAATTTAATATAGGTGAAGCAAAAACTAAATTAAATACATCAAGTTTTTATAAATTATAAATTTGGTCGTCTTAGTTCATTTACAATATGATCGTAACATACTATGAATTTCCTGATGCAACGAGTCAAATAAATTTTAAAGAAAAGAGCCTAGGGTTCCGACCTAATATTTATATAGTCATTACAATCTTTTATGCTTTTATCTTTATTTATGGGCTATTACGGGATATCTAACGAAGACGGAATATTGCATTCTTGATATCATTTTCAAGTGCTCACGACCTAGTGTTTCACGTCGTTAACTGCGCATGAAACCGTCCATCATAACAAATGTTACGGTGCATCAAAGTAGGCAATTTTAAACTAGTATTTTGAGAATTTCGATATCTTAAAGATTATTTCCATTAGACCCACCATCGATAAATAAACAAGAAACGCAAAAATCATAACAAAAGAGGATCTTGATGATCCTTTAAAATATAGTACTAGAAATCCCCAACATACACTTCTTGGAAGCAATTACAAGATATTTAACTGTGTTTAGTACCCTAAACCACTATACTAATATTACATTTAGAATTCTCATGAGAATCCACTATGGGAGAAAAGACTTGGGCCTTCAAAAAGTGGAATCCACCTCTCTACGTAGTTGGACTACTATTAGTCTATTAATATTAGTAATAGTTGATGTCTCCCCTCGCTTATCAAGTATATGTTTTTTTTCTATTGAGCAAAGGGCTAAAGGCTACCATGTAATGAATACATTATGCAGCCGGGGCATAATCATAATCTCCATCGTCGTCGTCATCATCCCCATCACCTTCTATAAATGCAGCTCGTGCATAATCGTGATCTCCATTGTTGTAGTCTCCATCACCTTCAACCATAAATGCAGGATTATAATTGTAGTGTTTGGGGTGGCCATCGGCACACCTCTCGTAGAATGACACATTAACGCTCTTCGAAACTAGGGACATTTTTGTATGCAAATTTTGAGCTGAAAATGGGAAATAAAAAGTAGTAGGATTTGAGGCTAGTGGACCAATAGTATAGAATTTGATGGTGTGAACTGATTTGAATGGAGATATGAAACGATGCCATGCATATATATATATGTGCCAATGGAAGGGTTATGTAAAGGTTTGCATAGGGTTTACACGTGGTGAATGTGGTGTGGTATATGGAGGATGTAGAGGAGCTCATGCCAAGCACACGTGGCTGACACATGGTCCAGCCACGTCGGAGTTTAGGGTGACATGTGAGATTGCACGTGGAATTGTAATTCTCTATTTTGGTGGAGAAGAGGAAATGCATCTTTTGTAGGTTCATGGATGCTACTTTTTTGCTTGTGGGTGTAAAGTAGAAGATGCCTATTCTTGTTTACACGTGGGAGTAAACTATTATCATTAGTGCGTAACTAGCTTTTAAATTTTGGTCGAGTGAGTAAATTGCTAACTTCACTACTGGCAAGTGAAGTTTATTTGCCAAAGATGCCTAACTCATATTAGATATTTAGGGGTTGTTTGATAGAAGTTTTAGCAGATTTGATAAAAGCTAGAGATATGATAAAAGTTGTGGGTTCTATTAAATATATATTTTAAATCAATTGTTAACTTCGACTTCGACTTCGACTTCGACTTCAACTATATATATACATATAGCAACATTTAAGCTTTCCAAAACAAGAATTAGTAAGCTGTACTATACAAGACAATAATAAGTATTTTACTTGCTCTCCTTAAATCTATCTAGTTCAAAATACCATAGATGACATGCATACACGAGAAAGTTGCAAGACTTGGTTGGTTTGGCACAAGGTCTAGCTCTAGCACATGGCTGGCTGACGCAGGATTGTGTCTAGAGGATGTGGGAGCCTGGACCCATGTCACATTCTGGTCCACACCCACAAGAAAATCCAGATGACAGCACAAGTTGCATAGTTGGAATTCGCACAAAAATAAGGCCTAATTCTGTTAAGAATGTCTTCTCGGTGTACCAACGGGCAAGATAATTTGTTGTATATTATGTGGAAATGATGCATTTACAGCTAGGAACTTAATGGGATTTTCTTATCTTTGATGAGAAACAGGAGAATAAAAAATGGATTTTAGGCAGGTCTGGCCAAAGTTTCATCTCGATGCTAAAATTTCTGGAGCCTGCTCAGTTGCCTGCCATGTTGGGGAATAATCTTTTACCGTTATAACCATCGTTCGTGTTAGCATCAAGAATTTGTGAAGCGAAAGCGTACCTGAAGTAGACATGATTATATCAAAGGATGAATCTTGCGGTTTTAGTCTTCCAGATGATTGTTCCTTTATTTCTCTATGAAGATGAGAGTCAGAATAGAATGAACCAAAATATATGATTTGGGGACCATAACCGTATATATATATATACACTAATGATCCATTAACCTAATTCGACCCATCATGAAATTAGGAACAGACCTGGTTTCTACACGTAAATGTTCATACTTTAATTGGATGCTTCAAAGTCCAAAATGCCGAAACCTTATTAGATAACTTTAAATGGGTTTAACCAAAATTGATAACTTTTAATTTAATCAACAATACTTCACATATAAGCCTACATGTTCGATTAAAATCTTTACATGTCATTCCACGATCGTCTCCCTGTATCCAAGGTCGAGGGTAATATAAAGGGTTTGTCCCACGTGTAGAATCACGAAAGATTGAGAAGCACCCACTTACCCTCATAAATATTTAGATAGGTAAAATCAAGACAATTAACAAGCTTTAGATGACCTTTTAACACTAAAGATAAAGAATAATGCTACTTGTAAATAAACAGTTACATAAAAATGTGATGTCAAAAAGAGAGTGCGGAAGTTTTTTTTTTTTTTTTTTTTTTAGGTTGGAAAAATTTGATCAAATCATATTTCACCACATTATGTGTACGTAAATTATTATATAAACATATTTTGTACATTTTTTTTTTTCACAACCAAAAGATAAATGTGAGATAATAATGTACCTTTTCCGAAGTGGGTGGGCATCAAATTCGTCACAGTTGTTCATTTCTACATCTAATTCTTGAATGTAGCAGTAAAAAAGTTCTGAGAGCCAAATGTAAAGAACTTATACATGATCACAAGACATTCTTTTCCATTTTATCCAGTCTAACCTCATTAAAATAAGCTCAGCATTCTTACAATTTCATGCTCAGCCAATGAAAATATACTGCGAAAACGAGAATCGGAATCGTCAAGGACATCAAGAAGCAATAATACCTGTTCAAGAAAAAGAAGTCAATATAACACATTAAAGAAATAAACTCATTAAGCTATTATCTATTATAGATGGGTATACGAAAAATGTAACATAACAAAGGATTAAGTAAAATCATGTCCCATTCACAAGCAAAAAGAAGAACCGGCAATCAGATCGCAACAATTAATGCTGACTGCCTCACCATGTTATGCTCAATAATAATTGGGTACAAGCAAAACAAGAACCAATCGTCAGATTACATTAATGATACGTTTAGTAAGGTGTATTAGACAATACTAAATAAATAGAATTAAAGACAAAAGAAAGAAGTATAGTTCTATCTAATCTAGTAATATGTACCAAACATACTATAGCCTGTGTTCTAAAATGCTCGAATGTGTTTACGTAACGCATTGCATATATGGTTTGCATGTGATAATGCGGTCAACCCATTTCGTTGATCTCATATGCACGATTAAATGCAAATATGTGCACGCATTTGTGTTAAAAAGTTTGTTAAAAGTAGTCTAACAAAGTCCAACCCATTTTTATAACTTAACAAAAATAGTAAATTGAATCCAACAAATACCAAATTAGTCCAAATCACCCAAACTCATTAATTATATACAGCAATCTGTAATATTTTGATATTTATAAAAGTAAACAATAAAAATAATTTTTTCGTAAGTTGCAAACTTTCTATGCCAAACCCTAGTCTCCTTCTTCTTCAATATTCCTCTACTTTTACTAGCAAGTGATGTTATTAATACACAATCTTGGATTATTGATGATTGTGACGATTAGGAGGTTGAAAATGATATATTCTATCTACAAGAGGTAATAGAAATTCTCAATTTAAAATAAGGGAGTTCGAAGAACATTTTGCATTGGATGATTTAGATGAAGTAGATGAGATTGAATTGGAATTCGATACAGTTAGATAAGTTTTATGATTTTTTTAAAGCCAATATAGGTAACTAATCTAATTGTAGAAATTTATTGCCAAGTAATTGTAGTATTTATCACTATAACAAATTAACTCATTTATAGTTTGCGAAAAATGCTATCTATCATGTTCTATAGCATTTTTTGAAATGCTATTGTAGGTGGTGTTATTAAAAGTCAAAATCTATCATAACATTTTTTGTATGCTATTATAAAATGTTATAAAAAACTTTAAGATAGCATTTTATTATCGTCATAATTTTA
>CAIGRQ010219087.1:0-12102 GCA_903798375.1 Fraxinus sp. D2006-0159 | reverse complement strand
AATGAATGGGGATTTAGGAGTGGTTTGGAAAATTCCCAGACTGAACTACTGAGAAACTTTCACATACTTGGATGGTTTATGTCTAAGGTTCATTAATTTCCCAAAGTGAAATCAAGTCCAAAGTATTCTCCAATGTGTAGAGCCTTACTGCAACCAAATACATAAATATGTTTTTCCACACCTTTTTTTGGTTACATTTCTTTTCTTCTTTACTCCAAATTTCAAAAATTGTATATGATGAATTGACATCATTTAAACAGATAAACTCTCATATGCGCACTCCAGGATACCTTAACAAATAAACTTTCCTTCGTTGTATGTAAAGACAAGACAAGAAACAAAATACTAAATGAGCCAAAAGAACAAACCAGATCTAGACTTCAAGAAACTTCGGTCCAAACTTGGCCCTGGAACGTGTCAGCATCTTTTTTCTGAATACCTGTTCATGTCAACAGAACCGAGTTTACAGTGGAAGAATTAATATTATTAAGTGAAACGCAAAAGAAATTGGTAAAAAAACGCAAAATGAATATACAAATGCCAAGAAAGGAAGTATAAATATGACAGTTAGGACATGTTCAGTGCCCAGAAGAGTTCTCATTGACTTGCGTGTAGACCAAAAAAGGGGTATGCAGGATGGTAAAGTTTCAGTTAAATATTCAATATCTTAGAGCTGTGCATAAATATCCAGTGCTGATAATCCAGACATCGAATAGTTTTGGACTTTCGGCAAAATTTCCAAAAGTGATAATAATCACTGAGGAGTGCTGTTGAATTAACATATCACCTGTTAGACAAATCATGTAGTTGTCTCTGACCCTCACCTGCACTACCCCTCCTTTTGCTGTGCTCAATTCTCTGCACGAAGCATTCTTGTTCCTACTGCTTCCTCTGTCAACGGCTGTTTCGCTAAAGTCGACTGGTCTCTTGATCTCACAAGGTCCTGACCGATTTTCCCTTGAAAGCTGATAATGCTAGACCAGTTGCAGTATTGCAAACTTACCCCTTTTTTACATTTTTCTGTAACCTCATGGGCATCAATTTTCTTAGTCCACGCACAAGCCAAGTTTCTTTGTTGTAGGGTCTCTTACCTCTTTTTAACATTTTTCTGTAGTAGACCCCAGAGACTTGTCTTGGAAAATTGATAAGGTTATGTCTCGTTGGGGCGTTTCGTCGAACGGTTGGAGGTTGTTGTTTCGATTACCACATGCTGCCAAAGGCATGGTGGCATTTCCTCAAACACCTGGAGACTAGAAAGTAACTTTGCATGCATTCGAACGGTGTCGTGTGGTTTTGTGGGCAGCAGCTGATGGGTTGCTCTTCAGTAGGATGTAATGGCCTCTCAAACTTTGGTAATTTGGCGTGTTTTGCGAATTTGAACCTTAGGTACAGGGAAAATTACATAAATGCAGGAGTTTAGTGCAAAAATCAGGTATGAAGATTTTGTAAGGTATTGAATTAATAATTAAATAATATACCCACTCAAATCCTAATTTTATTTCATTTCTCTCCCTTCACTCTCTTTATTTCTCTTCCTCTTCTCCCTCTTCATTTCTCTCCCTTCTCTCTCCGACGACCCATTCAAACTCCGGCAACCGCTTCACACAACTGCAGTGTCAACGCCTCAGAGTGCGGATCTGTCGTTTCGTCAGTACACAGATCACAAAGATCTGTAGTTTTTCCTAGTCATAGATCGTGGCATCCAGTGGCTTCTCCCGAAGTTGCATTTACCTGGCTTCTGTGGTGGGATTACAGTTTTGCGGTGTTTTGCTGCCCTTCTCCGACATTTTGCAGCGATTTTGGTTGTGATTTTCCAATGGTTTTCTCGGTGGTGATGCAACGATGTTAATATGAGTGGTGGAGGCGGTGAGTTTGTGGATTTTTTTCGTAGTGATTGTGGTTGTGGTGTGGTATAGATAGAAATAGTGATGGTTGTGGAGGTAGTGGAGGTTGTGTTGTGTGTGCAGCGATAGTGGTGTGAGCGCGGCCGTAGGGACGGTGTCGTGGTGGTGATGGTGGGGGCATCACGATTGCAATCTGGTGGACTTGTAGAGGCTAATGTTGTGAGGTGGATTTGTGTGATTTGTGGTGGTAGCGATGGCGGTTTGGGGATTTTTCAGTAGGATTGGTGGTTGTGGTGTGGTGGAGATGAGGATAGAGGCAATGGTAGTTGTAGTGGCAACTGTGATAGAGATGGTGATGGCTGTGGTTGTGGATTGGTGGTGATTGCGGTGACAGTGTTGGTGGTGGTTCGACAGTAGCGATGATAGTAGATTTGAGGATTTTTTGGTTGGTGGTAGTGGTGTGGTGTGGTGTGGCCCATGGGGATGGTGGTGAAGTGTAGATGGTGGTTGTGGTGGTCGCAGCGGTGACGGTAATGGATTTGAGGAGATGGTGGGGACGATGGTGGGATATCGTTTGTGGCCAATTATTTAGTTAATTTGTGATCAAGTATTGGTGGTGGATCGAGATTGGGGGTGATGTGCTTGGTGTATGTGACCAACTATTTGGTTTATTGTGACTAACCATTAAACTATGACATTAAAATTCTATAATTTGTAATTAAAAAATAATTAGTGATCAACAAATTTGAAAATATGTGATTGATAGATAAATTATGACCTATAATTTTTTTTGATATATGACCATAAACTGTGATATATATAAAAAATTATCTGTAATCTCGAAATAATCAGTGACTAATGCTTGATTTGTGAAATCTTTCCTTATATATATTAACATGCCCAAGTCTTGTGGGGCCATTTCATGAACTTCTGCATGGCTGTTAATGGGCCGAGCCGGCCTGCCTTTGGGCTCAACTTGGCACAATGGACGAGCTAACTTGTGCTTGCTTTGGGGCAATCTGAGCAAGAGTCGAATCATTCCAAAAAAGTTGACGTGTACGTGCCTCTTCATGGGGACGAGCTGAGCCAACTCATACACCCAATTTTTTAATTTTATAAAACTAAAAATTCTAAAAAGTATAATAAAATAAATTTGAAGTTGTAAAAAGCATCTTCCTTTATCCGGACTTAAGGATGGCTACATGAGAAGTAAACGGCGTTAAAATTGTACCCAAATGAAAACTTGAATCAATTTTGGTTGTGTTTTTAACCTTGCTATGGTTGTGCTTTTAACCTTGCATAGCAAAGTTGTCACGATTTGACTCCCAAGCCAACTTATCCAAGCCATCAAGTGGCTCACATGAGAATAATCTAGCTTTACTCGTCACACAACTCACTTTGGGAAGAGCAGTTCATCCCGATTGACACACATAAAACTCTTATAGCGAACAATGCCAGCCAGGGTTGGGAGCGGTCCTCTCCATTTTCTTGACTCATTTGGGATTTTTGGGAGGTGCCCGCCTTATTTACTTATTTGTTTCTATAATTTTATCAGAAAAACAAAAAAAAATGGGATAGGGACCATTATACCGGGTGGGAACGTTTTATCATCCTAACTCTCTAGTGACCTAGTCCACTGGCTCCACAACTTGTGGGTTGTGGCTGCCTTGAGGTTTAGACATTTAGTGCATGTTTGGTTAAACATAGAAAATTGAGTGATAAGCAAATTTTTATATCCTTATTACCAACTTGAACGGGTGGATTAACGTTTACAAGTGGACTGGACATAAGCATTGAATGTTGGCTAATTCTATTTTGAAACATTTTATATAGTTAAAAAAATAAAAATAAAAAAATGAGTAAATGTTACAAGGTAAAAGAAAAGAAAAAATGATCAGTCCAAAAATATCATAGACTATAACCGCTTTTCTTTTTTTTTTTGGCTCAAAATGATCCCAAATTTGAAATTTTCCATCCAACAACTCGTTGAACTCACATTGTACTTTTGATTGCTTGTTATTTGAACTCTTGTTCTTTGTTCTTGCATTTAACGGAGTGTAACTTGACAATTGTTGACATGTCCACAGAGACATCATAGGACTTGACAAGTACGTATGTTGCAAGATATTTTTATCTATGTCGATAATTTGTTAATATTCTATTTGTCATTAATACTCAATATCCAAGAATCCAACTTAAGTTTTACTAACATTATTATACGGAGGGATGACTTATGTATCGAAGGAGTAAATCAAAGCACCAACCTCGTGACCGCATGGCATTGGCCCTTGCGACCGGATGGAATTGATTGGAAACCAATTATTATAATTTGGTCCCTGAACTTTTGCACAATGAATTTTGATCATTTTCACTTGTAATTTTCATTCTTTTATCTTCCAATTGTATCCCATTGAGCTTGTAGCATCTTCAATCAATCTCTTGTGGTCCAATCCCATTATTGGAATGTTGCACGTTAGTCCCCATAATTTGGATTTCACTGTGTTTCTTTATTTTTCCATTGTTCTTCATCCAATCATTGGGTTATACCTACTAAACACAATATACAACAAATTAGGCTATATTTCATCAAAAAAAAAACTATGAAATGTCGTTGTTTTAGAACCTAAATAAGTGCATACGCTTATCACATTGAATTCTCCTAGAGCTTGTACATGTATTCAGAGGCTAGATATACCATGTTTCAGAATTTTCTTTAGTATATTCAATACATGAAATTTAATATACAGATGAGAGAGATTCTGTAGGATGGAATCCAGACATTCCTATTTACATATAAGTTGGTGGAAAGGTTCTAAAAGACTTCATTTTAATACTTGTTAATCAATTATTGTGTGTTTAATGATTTAAGGATAATACTGAGATCGAGAGGTGATGTATAATTATAGCTCGTGCAATAATTGACATAGACATTATAAGAGATCGAGAGATAATTATAAATTATGCGATCTTTGTTGAATTTATATAGATAAATGCGTTCATATGTGTGAATTTAGATAAAGATATAGTAAGTTCGGGTATATGACTAGGATTAGTGTTGCTTGAGAGAGATCGCTAAATACAATAGGTTAATTCAATCGTTGACACGTATGAAAAAATGGTTAAATATATTGGAATTAAATGCATGATAAATAACTTGAAATCGAAAATTCTAACTATCCAATCATATAAGTTTATCTACAATTTTAATTTGAGTTCATTATTTTATTTAATAGCTTGTTATTTTATTTATTAGAATTTCGCTTTGAAAACAAAATTTAATTTGATCATTAGTCACCATTTTAATTTAAATTGAAGCTAGATTAATTTAAAACTTTATAGTAAATAGTAGTATCTGTGGGACGATATTGAGACTTAACAAATCCATTTTATTACTTGTTACGATCCGTACACTCGCGGAATCTCACGAACAATTATCATCTAATTTAATAGGTTGAAATTGACAATGTTGTTGCAAGAATAGGGAAAACCATTTAATGTGATAACAAGGGGTGAAACATGGGGGATCTTACAAACATCTCCTTATTGAGGTACATCCTGAATTCATGTTAAACATTAGGCAACATAATTTACACTGGTGGTAGCCAAGTGATTATTATTGGGCTTCTTACCCTATGTAACCCATCTTTCCATATCAAAGATCCAAATTCTGGAGCTGTTTGCCTAGATTTTGTAGTGAAAGTAATCTTGTAAGATATTTTCTCAAGTCTGCTGTTGAAATTTAGTCTCGCAGGTTCAACCTTCAAAACTGCACCCTTAAGTGGTGAAACTACTGCATGGTAGCTTGAATTTGGAGGACCAACATTGGTGACTGTTCTGCGCAGGATCACAGATGTGACGTTTGCTGTCTCCGGGAACACAACCGAGATGGCAGGGTAGTTCAAATCCCCGGGATTGCGAAGAGAGTGTTGGCAAGTTCTGTTGGAGAATTTCTCAAATACTACTAGTTGGGAGGGTTCCAGACCTTGTGTACACAGGAAGTCAAAATAATCCTGTGCTCCAATGTCATAAATCAAGCCGGGGTCAAGAGCTTTCACTGGATTTACGTGTCCTGCACCATGGTCATATGGTGAGGAAGGTCTGGCTGTTGAAGCATCTATCAGAGAATTTTGGTTGTTGTCATGAATATAAGCTGTTGTCATCAATGCTGATTTAATTGCAGCTGGACTCCAATCTGGATGCTTGGACTTGAGCAGTGCTGCAATGCCACTAACATGTGGGCATGACATGGAAGTTCCAGACAATATATTGAACTTTGTTCTTCGATGGTCTGTAGGTAAACTCGATGGTCCCAAATCTCCAGTCCAAGCGGCAAGAATGTTCACTCCTGGTGCCACCAAATCAGGCTTCAGAATCTCTAGCGACAGGATATTAGGTCCTCTGGAGGAAAAAGCGGCCACCACTGGAGATGGCCTAATTCCTAGCTTGGTCCCAAGGAATGCTAAAGTTGCAGTAGCATTTCTACTTGTTGTAACATAATGCTTGATCGTTTTTCCTTCGGTTTCACCAACTGCAATTGCCGGGAGAAGATGACAATCTGCTACCAGCTCCTCCCCATTGGCTGCAGTGTTCGACAAAATCATGCCTACTCCTCCAGCATTTTTCACCACCTGTCCCTTTTGAACTCGGGGACTAATTCCACGATCGCATATCACAATTTTTCCTGCTGCAGAACGACCAAGGGTTCCTTCTAAGCACATTGAACTTGGTGTGGGAATGGTTGAGTTACTTCCATGATAGATTAAAGGGTACTGCTTTTTTGTGGAAAGGTTTATTCGGCCTTTGTATAGTGAAGCTCCAGTCAGATATTTCCCTGTCCCGAGCTTAATAGTAGCCGGGAAATCTCTATCCATTGTGCTGGCTCCAACTGTAGTGACCCACGGAGAAACATTCGTGAGGCTAATGGGATCTGGTCCACCATTTCCAGCCGAGCAAGAAACAAAAACTCCCTTCTCCATAGCCCCAAAAGCTGCAATGGACAAACTGTCCCGATGATAAGATGAAACTCCACCACCTAAAGAAATGGACAAAACATTGACTCCATCAGCCACGGCTTGATCAATTGCAGAGAGAATGTCTGAGCTAAAACACCCTCCAACCCAGCAAACTTTATAAGCTGCAATCCTCGCTCCAGTGGCCATCCCTCGGGCTGTACCATAAGCATAACCCAAAAGGTTTGCACCGAGAACTGGAGCACCGGCAACTGTTGCTGCAGTATGAGTGCCATGGCCGTCTTGATCTCGAGGCGATTTATACTCTTCTTGTTCATTAATTTTGCCTGAAGCTGCCTCATACCCACGGTAAAACACTCTAGCTCCCACTATCTTTCTGTTACAGTGATGTTTAGTGAAACCGCGACCTACATCACACGTGCCTTTCCAGTGAGCAGGAACCTGTCTCATAGAGCTATCATTGAAGCTCGGGCTCTCGGGCCATATCCCGGTATCCAGCACGCCTACAATAACATCATGATCAGATATTTTGTGAGACCAGACATGCATTCCATCTTCCCGCTCGAGCCCAAGGAACTTAGGACTTCTAGTGGTGTGTAACTGGTATACAATCTCGGGGAAGACAGCCACCACACCGTTTTGTTCTTGCAGCGTCTCAACTTCTTCTTCACTAAGCTGAGCAGCAACTCCATGAAATGCAGTCTGGTAAGTGTAAAGCATCCTGTCATTATCTGTATCTTCTTCTTTTTCGGGTTTTGATGCTACTGATTTTATCATTGATGAGTACCATTGTTTATGGTCACTGAATTCTTCTGGTTTTGCCCACTTATCTACTTGTATTATGTATGTTTTCTTTGTTGATGGGTTGTTATTGGTACATGAAACTAGGGTGATGAAAAGAAAGGTGGACAAAAGAACACACAATTTTCCTGAAATCCATACCATTTCTCTAGGCAAAAAGGAAAAAAAAAAAAAAGGCAAAATTGGGTTGAAGAACTAGAGATTTGAAGTGAAAACAGGAAAATGCAGAGAGACCTTTACTCAGTCATCTTGTGTAGGTTATAAATGTGGTGGTTGCTCCATGAATGCCATTTTGTATTGCGTTTAGTACAATTGAATAGGGAGGGTCATTGCGTACAATTATTTAATGCTTTCTTTTTACTTTGGCTAAATTACTTTAGGGGTTCTCAACCTTTCCTAAGTGTGACAGCAATGTCTCCAACCTTTAGTTTGTGCCATCCTGTTACCCCAACCTCAACATTTTGCACACGGTGTCCAACTTGATGGAGAACATCTAAATAGACGGTAAAAAGCCACACAATAGGCACGTGATTAATGTTTGAAGGGTCTATTGTCCAAAATTAATCTCCCTCCACTTTCAATACTACTTTTTCATGACTTGTTACTTTAAAACAACAAGTATTTAAAGTGAAGGGAGATTATCTTTTGACAATTATACTAATCAATCATTTATCATGTGCCTATCGCGTGACTTCTTACATTCTATTTAGATGTTTTTTTGTTGATTGGGACACCGTCTGCACATTATTAAAAGGTTGGGAACACGTGGTGGCACAAACTAAAGGTTGGAGACATATATGTCACACTTAGAAAAGACTGCAGCTGGAGGAATTTATCCCTTCATTCTTGGACTAGTTTACTTTAATTCCAGCCCACTTTACTACTTGAATAATTCTGGGTTGCCAGAACAACCCAGAATTATTTTCACAGGCCCTTTACAGGCCTCTCACATGGGGCTGGGCCCCACATGTATTAAAAAAAAAATTTAATTGCGCGGCCCCACCATGTGTGTTGTATGTAAAACTTCTGTACAAAAAATTCTGTATATCAAGCATGATTCTTACTACTTAATGCTAAGTTGCTATCTGGTGACACACTGCCACCAAATGCAAAGTAATACTGTAATAGTGAGTGATGTTCAATCGGTGACACATTGAACAATAATTACAGCAAAAGATGCCAAACAAAGCTGTGCTGGGCTCTTCAATGTTTGTGCCCACCCCAATTAAAAAGGTGGTTCAAAGCTGTCAAACGGTAGAAATTATTTAATGTTGATCTCATCCTCAAGTGAAGCCAGCACACTGAGATTCAAGCTTTAGCTTCATTGGTTAGGATGATTCAGATTTTATTCTAGCATAGAGATGTGGGACAACACTCTGAGAAGCTCAATAATTTAGGCAAGAGGGGTTCTGCTAACCAATTTGGATGCAATTTCTAGGTGCAAGGGGTTGTTTAAAAATACTTGGTCTCTCGTAAGGTTATAAGATCGTGTATAAAGACGTCGGGTCGAAAGACCATTAAATGGACTGAGGCAAAGTCGTAAGACTATACAATGGGACCGAGGCAAAGTATTTAATTCGATATAATTAAATGATCCTGCTGGTGAGATGGGCTTCCATTCTGTACAAAGCTAGCTGTAACAAATTCCACCAGCTGAAAAAATTGCCATAAATGTTTGAGGTTTTTGAGACAGTTCATGTGGTCCCTAACTATTCACAAGATGCCTGCTAAGGAAAAAAAATCTGATAATGTAATTTTAGGGTTTTGTGGTTCTGGGGAAGGAAAGATATTCCAAATAAGCTCCATTTTTGTCTCCCTCCTCTCATAGCCATGCTATATGTATACTTTTATTTATAGCGTTGACAAATTTGAACACATTAATTTATTAATTTTAAAAATACTTTTTCCCAATCAATTATTAGATTTTTGACAGATAAGAAGTGTCAACCAAAGTGTACCTCAATGTGTACAAGTAGGCATTTACTTCTAGGTCATCGATTGGCCATGGTTAGGGTCATTGATTCCTTAAAAAAGGACGGACTGGTTCAATGATCGGCATATTTTAACTGAATAAATGTGTCTTCAAAATTTCTCTTTATAAACTAATGAGTACTTGGTTACTATGTTGTTCCATTATTGGTCATGCTTTTCTTGTAAAGTAGCAAAGCAACACGCTTAACTCTTCTAGAACCTTAAATCTCACTAGTTGCTCTTTCACACCACGTCTACTATTGGGATTTACATGCATGTCGCGCATAAGCAGATCGACATCTTAGATAGTTTGTTCCAGCTTAGCAAGTGGACAGAACGAAGTGAAAGAGCAAAGATTATTTATTTATTTTTATTTTTTTTCTTGGTGAACGAACTCAAAACAAAACAAAATTCATGGTCGAAAGGTGACAAGAGGTCACATCTTTTTATAAATCGAAAATAGTAGAAGCCCAATGGCAATTAGTACGTACAGCCATACGTAAATGGACATATTGAAACGAGGGGATGGATGTAATCATGACTTGAGAAAAAGTTTGTTGGGGTAAATGATATCTCTCACCTAATTAACCTAAAGTAATTAATGCAATTATTGGTAGAGCACCAATTTAAATAACCATATTTGATAAATTCAATTAAACGAATTATTTGGCATTGAATTTAAGTAAATTTATTATTTCATGTCATATGGTTATCACATGAATTGGCGTTTGGCACCAGTGATACTGAGTAACATTACTCATTTAAAAAACGACAGCTTCTCAATCTTTAAGTCTCACTCGCTTCTTCTTTTCCATTGAGTTGAAGGTTGTTCAACGCCTACATAACTTGTAATAAATACCAGCATTTAAAGCCATAGAGCAATGGGCTTCCGCTTCGTGTAAGATGGCAAAACCACCTTCCATTTTGGTTGATATTTACAAAAGTGGAAATTACACAAATCCAAGTGTTTAAAGATTAATTTTCAAAAATCAGGTTTAAGTTTGATTATTCAAAAATTAGGTAATAATTAAATATTTTAATTAATATAATAATATTAAAACCCTAATTTTATCAATTCCTTACTTTCCTCCTCCATTCTCCCTCCTTCCCCTCACTTTCTCCTCCTCCCTCCTCCCCCTCCCCCTCCCCCTCCCTCCATCGTCTCTCTCTGCCGTTCAGCAGCGTCGCGTTCACAGTGCCGCGACGCTGCAGTTCGCATCAGCATCGCGACGACGCTGTCGCAGTTCACATCGGCTTTGAACATCGAATACGGCAGCCGGTGAGTGCGTGCTGTCGCGGAGTGGAGTTGTGGTGATGGTGTTGCATCAGGGTGCGGTGGTGGTGTTGATGCTGGTTATAGTGGTGTTTGACCAGCTGTGGTGCAGATGTGGTGGGTTCAGATCTGGTTGGTGGTGGTGTTGATAGTGTATGGTTGGATGCAGCGGTGGTGATGGTATTTTGTATTGGGGTGGTTGTTGTTGCTACAGTTGTGTTGGTACTGGTTGTCGTGAGGGGGTGGTAGTTTTGTGGCGGGGCGTTGATGGAGGTGGTTATTGTTGATGGTGTGGTATAGGCGGCAATGGTGGTCGTTTTTGTTGTTGACGGTGGTTGTGGCGTGGGTTGTGTGGGATATTGTTTGTGACCAATTATTTGGTTGATTTGTGACCAAGTGTTGCTGGTGAGTCAGGAGTGGGGGTGGGGTGTTTAATGTATGTGACCAACTATTTGGTTCACCATGATTAACTATTAAACTGTGACTTTAAAATTCAATAATTTGTGACCAGCAAATTTGAAAATGTGTAACCGATAGATAAATTGTGACCTATAATTTTTTTGATTTGTGACCTTGAAATAATTTGTGATCAATTAGTTTGACAATATGTGGCTAATAAATAAATTGTGACTTATAATTATATACATGTGACCATTAATTGTATACTTGTAAATTTATTGTATTTAAATAATAANAAAATGTGTAACCGATAGATAAATTGTGACCTATAATTTTTTTGATTTGTGACCTTGAAATAATTTGTGATCAATTAGTTTGACAATATGTGGCTAATAAATAAATTGTGACTTATAATTATATACATGTGACCATTAATTGTATACTTGTAAATTTATTGTATTTAAATAATAAATATTTTTAATTAATTAGCTAAATACCTGATTTTTGCAACTTTTAAACTTAAAACCTGATTTTTTGCATTGGTGAAACTTAAAACCCGATCCATGAATTTTTTTTTCCTTTACAAAATGCTATGTGGATCTCATTCAAAATGACATTTGATTGTCATTTAATTGACATCTAAACTTAATAAAGAAAATGTTATATAATATAAAAAAAGGTTGAACCCCAACCTTGAGAGCCCCCCACCGACCCTACCTGGACCATCGTGGAGGAGGTAAATCGCAGGATGTGCCTCCAAGGAGTCAAGGTGGAGAGCTTATAGATAGGTCTGGGCTACTAACTCTATGGTAACTCCCGCTTGCAACAAAGTCAATTCCACCTT